>VDFB02147376.1:0-23189 GCA_007258455.2 Sequoia sempervirens | reverse complement strand
AGGTTGATAATTGTTTTGGTTTGCAGATTCAAAATTTTTGGGTCAGCTAGAAGTGGATTTTGTTTCATGAGTACTAACCGGGTTTTGATAATCATGAAGAGCATTACACAAGTGTACAAAGGAAGGGAATTTCATCATGGTAAGCTTATCTTGTATCTTGGTTTGCAAGTTCTCAATGAACATCCGTTGAAGGTGAGGATTGGGAATCTTTATGTCGATTTGGGAATAAAGCGATTGGTAGCATGAGATGAAGTCAGTAACTTTTTCATGATCCTTTTTTAAATCTCATCCAATAAACTAAGGTCATTTTATGAGTCATGTGTACTTGGAAATGGTTTATAAAGGCCTCAAAAATTTATTGAATAAAAAATTGAGTTATTTGGTAATGATGAGAACCATTCTAACGATGGTATCCTCCAAGTACCTAAGGAATAGTTTAGGACAAGAGTTTATCCTCAAGGACAAAGTCACTACATAATGTGGTATAAGAGAAAACATGGTTAGAAGGATCTCCTTTCCCCCCATATATCTCAAATCTAGGAATCTCTAGACATTTTGGTTTGGCATTCGCAATATCTCCAAGCATAAGGGATTTCTTTTGACATAGTATGATATTTGGCCATTTTGATTTTGGTTTAGGGTGGAAATTTTCTTTTGAAGTGATGAAACATTTTTCAAGAGCTGGTTAAGGATGGCATCATTGGTTGTATTTTGAGATGGAGGTGATGATGGAGGTGTATATGTGTTCGTGGGGGAGTGAATGGAATTATTATGGGAGGTAAAGTGGTAGAAGATATGGCATGTGATGCCACAAAGGTACTAGGAATGCTAGTGGGAATAACCAAGGTAGGAATGACATTACTAGTAGGTTGCATTGTTGTTATAACTTGAGGGGTGGTATAGGTAGGAATAGAGGAAAATACCGGTTGTTAGAGGAGGAATTTGGGTTCCTCCTTGAATTTGACATTGTTCAAAGGTCGAGCATCACTAGTAAGCTTTCCAAAGTAACTGAAGCTAGGTTACACACATGTTCAACTCCTTCGCTTCAATCATGTAGTGTATGTTATCTATGGTAGGGATAGAAGTAGTGAAATGGGTTTTCACTCTCTCACTCTCTTGATTTTATAGGTTTTTAAGTCTTCAGGATTTGGATTATGGGGTAAAAGTACAAAGTTATGTCACACTTTTATAAAGGAAACAACCAACACTCTGATCTAACTTTTAAAACTTCAATCATTAGAAAGTGCCATCTATGTTTTGAATTTTGAAATGATAAAATTAATAAACTATGTATTTTAGTATATTTTATGTTTGTATTTTTTTAAAATAATAAATTATTTGAATATTTTTTTTATAAATTAACAAGATAATTTTAGCTGTCGATAAAATGCTGAAAAAATGACACATTGCATGAGACACAAGTTTTGGTAGTAAATTTTTTCTGCCTAAATTTTTTGTGTATATTTATAACTTGAAAATTTGGGGCATTCATATTTTTTTTAAAAAAATTTACTAAGTTTTAGTATTTTTCTTGGGATGGTAATCATCCTAATATTTTTTGTGCTAATAACCTACTTTTAGTAAAAAATAAAAATAAAATATAAATAATAATTGAACTATTAAAATAAATATTTATTTAAGAACTACACTTATGGATCTAGAAAAGGGTATTTGTACATTTAAAAAAAAAAAATTATTTATATGAGTAGGAGTTGTTGAAACATTAAACTTTTTAAATAATTTCTTTTTTTTTTGTAAATTGGCCTCAAAGTGGTTCTACATATGTATTTAGCCAACAATTTTAGTTGGAAAAGTTGTGGAAGTATTTAACTTATCTAGAATGAATCTTACTAGATCATATGTCTGACCAAAATTGATTTATAGTAATAAATACTAAAATTCACTTGTGTTGATTAGTTCGTTGAAAGTGTGACACAACTTTGTACTTTTACCCTTATGTATACTTGTGGAATACTAGCAACCATTGTTTCAACACTTGTTACACTACTTGAAGGTAAAGAGTTGTTAAGGGTATGGTCCATACCTAGTGAACTAGTGTCAACACTAGTAGTGAACAAGATAGATAACCCAAGTTCCATGATGATTGTGCTATTGCAGGATGACATGAGTCTCGAACTTCGTCTCACTATGGTATTAGCAATAGCAAACAAAGTTTTAAAGATCATGCAAGGGGTAATCAATGAATGCAAGATAAACACAATGAACACAAGATAAATGATATTCTCTAATCCTAATTCAAATGAAATTAAACTAGTTACAATGAAATGAATGATACAGAAACTCTATAAATTGAAACAAAAATGTAAAAACAACCAACTAAAACATAGAAACAAAGTTTTTAATGTTGGAAAATGTAGTTTAAAATTTAAAACAGGACTAAATCGCTTATAGGCACATATGAGTCCTAGATAGGATTTTTTTCAGGGATTCAAATGATGATAAATAGCCAACATAGAATACCCAAAAATTAGACAAAACAACCTATACTGGGACTAAATCACCCAGAGGCGCGTATGAGTCTCGGATTAGGGTTTTCACACAAATTTCAAAAAATTCTAATTGAATGTTACATTTTTTGGTTTGAATGATATATATACTAAGTGCAATTATAGATTTTAAATGAAATTCAATGATACAAAAGGCAAAAATGCAACCTATATGCACTTTCACTAATGCAAGATTTTGAAACCCTAAATGCAAATTAACTAATGTAAAACCTAATGCAAAGTTAATGTAAGCTAGATCTAGGACTATGGTACACTCCAAATTAGAAATAAAGTGTTCACAAAAATGAAACCTATGAAATAGGGTGCTCTATTTTTTTTGGAAGATAGAACTTGGGTTTAAGACCTATTTCACTTAGTTCATTCAAGGATACCTTAGAGATCTGAATCTAATTATAGAATGAGGGAAAGATATCTGCAATAAGGTTTCCTATGGTGTGATTGAAGACTAAAAATAGGTTCACCACCAAGATAGGGCTTGGAAAGACAAGAAATGTAAATGACATGCAAGACTTATTTAAATGACCTAAAAATGAACTTAAATTAGAATAACTAACTGAGAAAGTGTAGAGGTGCACTTGGAAACTTGATGAAGCTTGAATGAAGGTATAAAATCTTGGAAATACAAATTTTGATGCATACTAGGACTCATACAGTAGTAATGGTGATTTAGTCCTAGTTTAGGGTTTTGGGCTGAAACTAAAATTTGGAACTATTGAATCGAGATCAACAGAAAAAGTCTAAAAATAGGTATACTGGGACTAATACACCACAAGTGGTGATTTATCCCTAGTATCAGGGCCACGTTGAAACTATGATATCCTCTAATGCTTTCCTATAGCTTCCCTCCCATCAAATCTCTAGTTCTGAAACACTAAATTCTGCTCTATAAATGACTTTTTGTGATCTTGTAAACAAGGTGAAAATTTTGAAAACTTGAAAAAAATTCTCCAATCTTTCTCTTTAATGGATCATCAACCTAAACCACCGAGATCTAAAATAATCCATCAAAGAGAGGGAAAACATATTATTTTGTTAGTGGATAGGGTTTTTCCTTGTTCAAACCCTATTTTGGTAATCAAACCTTGAAATGAAGTCAAATAGAATGTGTAAGAGCTGAAGCTATTATCTCAACACCCAAGACCACTTGTAGAAACAATGAAAACCTTCTACAAGAGGATATACAAGAAAATGAGCTTGCTTGATATTAATACCTATCAAATGATGAGATATGAAGTATATTACAAATGTGTACAATAACCTTCCTTATATAGGCAAGGTTGAAATGTAGTAATGAACATGATGTTGAAAAATGTCATAATCCTATGACATGAGACAACTAACAGACTAACTATCGGTCTAGGAGACATGTAAAATATCTAGATAAGATAAGTTCTAGAAATTCTAACTAAGAATTCTAGAAAGAATCTTATATCCTAAGTAAACTTATGTAAGTGTAATTAATTATTTAACTACACCAACACCCCCCCATAAGTTCAACTTATGGAGAATATTATTATGCAAATGATGCAAAGATGAATCCTCACTACTAGGCCATGTTAGGTACCCATGTACAAATGCAAAAATAAATCTCTCACAACTAGAGAAAAGGAGAAAACCCAGTGGGACAAAACTCCTCTCCAAAAGAGAGGAAAGAAAAAAAACAAATCAATAATGTGAGGAAGGATGGAGGACTCCATGATAGTAACATATGTCACATATATACAATACAATCAATAGAAACCCATAAGAGGGAAAAGAGAGCTAAACTCTGAAATTACTTATAATGTGTGATTTCTTGCAAAATGGTAAGTTCTAAGACAAAACATGATCAGTAATGAGCCAAACAACGTCTCTTTTGGAAGAAACAAAACCAAGTGAAAATGTAGGAATGCTTCCCATTCTAGACATGAATTAAAAAGCATGAAGGCATTGGTATTGTTGATGATGATGATGTCCTTGAAGGTTGCTCATGTGTCTACTTTGCCATTGAAGATGAAGATGCCGCAATAAAATCGGGTACATGCCTAATCAATGAAGAAGGTGACAAATCAGGACTATGGAAAAACTAATGTTGAACAAGATCCAAAGACCATGATTGTTTGACCATAGATGTGCAATGGTTGTCATCAAATAGGAGATATCCACTCGAATGTGTCCTCTAAATATGAAATGTGAGACTCCACAAACAGAAGTAATTTCTTTCCAAGCCGGAATCCCAATTGGGAATACTGTAGATACTTGTATTGAATCACTGAACATTCTCAATGAATCATCAACATGAGATGAATGGTCTATTGAACAAGAACAGGGCCTCAATTAATGACTCTACTACAATGAATTAGTAAAGTTGAAGGTGCATCATTTGTCTCTGTGGAGAAAGGAGCATCTAAAGAAACCTTGTCCGATCTTTCCGAGGAGAGATTCAAAGCACTCTAATAATCCAAACTCACATAGTATCATCATCATGGGGTATTCTATTTGAGAATGACAAGGCATATTGATGAGGTAAAATAGCCTCATCAATATAATAAAATAAATATACTTTTACCTCTCATCTTTTAATAAATGCTTTACCCTACCAATTAGTGTCTTTAGGATAAGTAATTGCTTTCTTTTTGTGAAAAGGTGTACAATCTTTATTTCTTGAAATTAATTGAAATAAGCTAACTTGCGCTGACTTAATGGTTTAGTTTTTAAGTATTGTATAGGTTAATTACCATAATTGGTTATCATGATAGTCAAAGGGATTCAATGCAGACCTCAACATGGTTGAAGACAGGTGTTGGAAGAATGAGTATCAGAAGTTTAGGAATTGAAAGGGAAATAAAAATAGCAATGGAAAGTACTAATAAAGAGAAATTGTTTGAAAGAAAGAGATTACCAAATAGATTGAAGTAGCCAAACCAAGCACCACCAAAGCAAGAGAGACACAAGAATTTGTTAAGGGGAAAAAACAAGAAAAAACCCCAATATTATGAATGGAGGCCAAAAATTCTAAAGAATAATACAAAGAGAGAGAGCTTCAGCCTTAGCTTGCTTACATGAGTCTTAAAGAATGAGAGGAAAGGCACCTCCAGTAAGTATAGGTGGGAAAAGAAGGAGTTATAATGCCAACTCCCAACTCAATGAATGCCACCATTCATCTATGTGTGTGCAAAGTTCTCTGGGAGGTGGTTACAAATATTCCTTAATAGGGAATTAAAGAAATATGCAAACCATCCTCACACATGTGTGAGATGACAAAAAGGACAAAATACTTGTAGGGATTCCTTTGGAATATTCCTACAAGTTAATAAATAATTACAATTAAAGAATAACCTTTACCAAGTAAAGATTAATCTTCTAACATCCCCCCTTAAGCTTTACTTGGGGAGGTTACATCAAACCCTTCAATGGGTTGTAATCCAAGATTTTTACAATGGAAGAGAAATTTATCTTTACAAAGAGCTTTGGTGAGAATATTTGCAACTTGATCTTCACCTTTACAATACAAAAGAGAAATTTGCTTGTCTTCAATTTGCTCTCTAATGAAATGATGTTGAAGAGCAATGTGCTTGGTCCTTGTATGAAAAATTGGATTCTTTGCCAAAGCAATAGCACTTTGATTATCACAATATAAAGGAGTAGGATCCTTTGAGGTAGACCCAAGTCTTCACGTAATCTTCTTAACCATAATGCTTCTTTAGATGCATTTGTACAACCTTTATATTCAGCTTCTGTATAACAAAGAGAAGTAGATTGTTGTTTCTTACTATTCCATGAGATTGCACCTGATCCAACAAAGAAACAATAACCACAAGTGGATCTCCCATCATTGGGATCACCTCCTAAATCTGGATCAGTATAACCCTTTAAAGAAAAATCACAATTTGCATCATAAAAAAGACCAAGATTAAGAGTACCTTTAACATATCTTAAAATTCTTTTTGCAACTTTAAAATGAGTTTGTTGTGGTTTAGACATAAATCTAGAAAACAATCCAACACTTTAGGTGTTTTCCAATTTTGCATAAAAATAATAATGTAATAGGCCCAAATCACTCATTTGAAATTGTTGATTGAGTTGAGACTTAACATCACTAAGCAAAATGTTAGAACTAGCAGTGACAATTAAATCATCAACATATAAAATAATAATCACAATATCATTTTCACTATGCTTAATATATAAATTTGGATCATTTTTACTTTTAATGAAACCATGAGATAGAAAGAAAGGATAACCCAAATTATAAAATGTCAATATATCTAGACATTGCAATAATAGTTCTAGGTTTCCTCTCACTACATCATTTGTTGTATTGTAAAGGGAAATTGTATCAAGATTAATAATAAAGGACTTTGAAAATTAGTCCTAAAGATGGTTTTATAAAAAAACCATAGTGCCTTAGTTAAAAAAATAATAATATCAATAGTCCTAATAATGGTATAAAAACCATATTGCCTTCAATAAAATAATGAAACATAAGAGTTTCAAGAACTTGATCCCCATCAATTAAGAAAATAGATCTAAGTTCATCATAAATAAGTAAGTGCATACCATCAAAGTGGATGGAAATATTTTCCATGGGTCCCAAAACTCCAATGAGACTTGATAAAATATAAGATTCATTATAGATAGGGCTCCCTATGCAACAATACTGCAAATGCGTCTAACACATAAAATAAATATATAAAGGCTCCATTGAGACTTGATAAAGTGATTAATTTGTAAAACATATATAGATGGAATAAATCCATCAAGAAGGCAAATACTCCAATGAGCTTTTAATTTGCAAAAATATAGATGAAATAAATCCATCAAAAATCCAAATTTACCAATAAGGCATAATATCATATTAATGAGACACAATAAAATATCAAATTCCCTTTATCAAAACAACATAATTGTAGTTGAGAAGGAAACACTAGGTTTGTTTTAAATATTACAATAGATCAAGACTTAGGTAGAGAGAATGATAATTTCTCAAGCCACAAATCAATCCACCTTAAGTTATAAATAATAATGATAATAATATTAAAAAAAAATTGTGATGGAATAATGGGAAATGCATACTATGAAGAGAATAATTATTAAGTATAAATAAGTCATTTAAGACGATATTCATGCATTCATGACTACATGAATATCCCCTTTTCATACTCCAAATATAATTGAGTAAAACAAGTACACTATTATTGGGTTGATCAAGTCCAATAATAAAGTACTTGTGAAGTTATTTAAAAAACAAACTTTTTATGTGAAGTAACATGTTGAGATGCACCTGAATCATTAACCCATTCAAAAGGTTTAGAAACATTAAAACTACATGTAAAAGCACGTCTAGATTGATTACCATTGTTATGAAACTGTTGATTATTTTGATTCATAGGCTTTTTCTCATTTTTCTTTTTAAAACAAGTATTTTTCCAATGACCATCCTTATTGCAATAAGTGCAATGTGGTCTCTTAGAAGAGTTAAACTCTCTAGGATCATTGTCATTATTATAATGAGGTTTGAAATTATAATGTTGTTGTTTAGATTGAGGTTTAAAATTTTGCTTATGATTAGACAAGAAAGCATGTTCATTAGACTTAAGAGTACCAAACTGAATTAACTTAGCCTTTTCTTATCTTAATAAATCACGAAAAATATCATAAGTTAATTGAGTAGCTAAAGAAGGAATAGCTAATTGAGCATGAATATTAGTAATGAATTGTTGAAATTGTCTAGGAAGATACTTTTTAAGAATAAGATGAATTAATCTAAGATTATCTAATTTAACTCCTAAACCATCCAATTGACAATTTAAAGCATCAAATTTCAATAAAAATTCATCCATAGATTTAAAATCAGAATACCTCAAATGTTCAAGTTGATCTTGAATTTGAATTTTTCTTGATTCATTTGTACTATCATAAATTGTTTTGAGTTTGTCCGATGCTTCATAGGCAGTTGTACATGTCCCAATGTGAACATAAAGTTCGGGTGACATGGAGATACCTATGAGGCCAAGGGCTTCCTCATTTTTAAGATTCCATTTTTTGATTTCATCTTTGGATGCAGACGAACCTGGTTTAGATTTAGGATCTGTAGCTACATCTAAAAGATGTTTAAACCGAAAAATAAAGCATATATGAGTTTTCCAAGAATGATAGAAGAATTTAATTTAATTTCAGGAATTAAAGTTGACATGATTGCCAAAAATAAAAAATCACAACTTTATGAGAAAAATAATAAGTATTGTAAATATTTGCTTACAAAAAAAATACCACTTTTGATTAAAAACAATCTCCTTTTAGTTAGAGAAAAAATAAATATCTTATATTTGTAAAATAATCAATCTAAAAGGATATATAATTAAATAATATCAATATAAATTGGATTTAAAAAAATAAATAAAATTAATTAATTTAAATATAAAATTAAATTAAGAATATAAATTATGAAAAATTACTAAAGTTATATAATATTAATTTAAAACTAATAAATAAAACTACATTAAAGTTTTAAAGTTATAAACTAATAAATATGAAATGAAAGATTTAAAAGATTAAACTTTTTTTAAAACCTTAAAAATAGGAAGATTCTTTAAAAAGAGGAAAAACACATTTTTCATAAAAAGAAACTTTTACCTCTTATGTGGGAGGGAAAGATTTTTCATTTAAAATGAAATCCTTTTTTTTTTAAACAAAAGAGATTTTACCTCTTTTCCCTCTGCTTTTTTTTGAAAGGAAATAGAAAAGAGGCAAGTAAGAGGTGAAGTGTGAGGAGAAGCAGCAGCAAGGGTTTTGAGAGACGAAGCAGCAGGCCAGAGGGGATATTTAGCAGCTTTTTCGAAGCAGCAGGCCAGAGGGGATATTTAGCAGCTTTTCAAGGGCCAATATTACAACAAAAAGCCATGGTTCGAGCAACAGAGGGGCAAGGGCTGCAAAAGTTTTTTTATTTGAATTTATTATCTACTGTATGCATACAAATTTGGGTTTTAGATATTTATTTATTATTTAAAAAAAAACTTCTATAAGAAGGTGTCAAGTTTGAAAAAGAAAGATTTATTTGATTTATTTGAAAAGATCTCTAAACTAGGGTTAGAGCTTAAAAATAATAATTATTTTTTATAAAAATTCGAACATGCAAAGATGCAAATATGCAGAATATAGAGTTTTTTTTTTTTAGAGATTTGCAAAAGCAGATTAGTCTTTTTAAAAAAATAAAATAAAATTGGAACTAGGGTTAGATCCGTAAAAAAAAACAAATTTATTTACAAAAATTGATTGTTTTTACAGAAATTTGAACATGCAAATTATGACATACATAAATTAATTTTTTTTTTAAAAAAGACTAAACTATAATTCTTTATTTGAGGGTTTCTAAAAATCTGCAAAAAATAAACATGCATGCAAATTATAATGGATTTTTTTTATAGATCTAATATACAGATTTGCAAAAAAAATAGATTAGCTTTTTTTCTAAAAAGAATTTCTGAACTAGAGTTAGAGCCCCTAAAAAAATTGATTTTTTACAAAAACTTTAATATGCAAAAATGGATTTTTAAATTTTTATGCAAAAATAAATAAATAAATCATGCATGCAAAATATATTGCACAAATTTGAAATTTGAAAAACTTAGAAATATTTAGATAAGAAATCCTGCACAATGGTTAGAAAAATATATCAAACAAAAAACAAGATTAGACTTTTGGCTCTTCTCTTTTTCTCTTTGAGTGCCTCCAATGGTGTGCTGAAAAATCTGGTAAACCTTCAACAATGTAGCTCACAAAATATTAGTAATACCAAGTTCTGATACCATGAAAGGAAATAAAAAAGAGCAATGGAAAGTACTAATAAAGAGCAATTGTTTGAAGGAAAGATATTACCAAATAAATTGAAGTAGCCAAACCAAGCACCACCAAAGCAAGAGAGACACAAGAATTTGTTAAGGGGAAAAAACAAGAAAAAACCCCAATATTATGAATGGAGGCAAAATGCCTAAAGAATAATACAAAGAGAGAGAGCTTCAGCCTTAGCTTGCTTGCATGAGTCTTAAAGAATGAGAGGAGAAGCACCTCAATAAGTAGAGGTGAGAAAGAGGAGTTAGAATGTAACTCCCAACTCAATGAATGCCACCATTCATCTATGTGTGTGCAAAGTGTCACCTCTTAAGGAGGTGGATACAAATATTCCTTAATAAGGGAATTAAAAAATAAGCCATCCTCACACATGTGTGAGATGACAAAAAAAAAAAGACTTGTAGGGATTCCTTTGGAATATTCCTACAAGTTAATAAACATAATTATGAATTAAAAGAATAACCTTTACCAAGTAGAATTAATCTTCTAACAAGGAGAATGCATGATGGACTGAGTTTTGGTAGTTTCTATTATTTTCAGTTTAAATACTTTATGGTTCATCTAGTGAGTCCTTTAATGTTCTATGTCATGGACCTTAAAGTACATTAGCTTGTTAGAAGTAGTTGAAGACTTTGTTAGTGGTAATCTTTACCAACTAAAATATAGGATTTTTGTTAGTAGATCATATATAAATATGTAACTGTTAGAAGCAATGATATATAGAAGAATATTTTTATGTTGTCACTATGTTTTCTGAGCTAGACTTTTAATATAACTAAAGTGATTTTTTCCCATCACCTTTGAAGTTATTGAGTAATGTGAATGGAATTCTCTTGAATTAAGTAATTTGGAGTTACCAGTGTATGTGATCTGAGCTAGGCGTAGGATTACCTGAGAGCTATCCAATTGAGGGACTCTAGATTAGATAGATAAGTATTCTAATTTTAATTCTATTACTTTCATCTAGTGAATGATAATTGGGAATATAGTTTATTTTCATGTGTGTAGTTCTAATAAGATTAATCTTGTAGGCTGTAGTTGAGTTTGTAATCTTTGAGTTATGTTGTCTAAAGTTCCAGAGCACCTACCTTCATTTGTTAGTTTCAAACTGTTAAGTTATTTTTAGTAAGTTGTTGAGATTGTTATCTTTTGTTAATTAGATGTTTCATAGTTTTCTTTACACTTTTTCTTCTTTATAGAGATTTACTTATTAGTTTAATCATTTTATACTTTCTAGTTTAATCGTCATGCTTTTTAGATTAATAATTTCCTGCTTTCTAGTTTAGTTATTTCAAGCTTTCTAGATAAATGATTTCCTATTTTCTAGTTTAGTGGCCTCTTAGTTTAGATTTTCATTTTCAATTATTCCAACATTTAGAAAACTCAAGAGAGATAGTCAAGATGCCTTCTATTGCATATAGCCTTCAAACACTACCCAGATGATATGTTAATGTATTTATCAACTAAAGAGATAGGACCTAATGATAGTCTATCACATATGAAATTCTAAAAGCGTGATCATTGAGGAATGGTGGAGGTGAGATTCTGTATATCTCGCAAAGCTTAGTCCAAATAGTATGAGGAAAATCATGATGATCAATACCTTTCAAAATATCATCATCAACATACATTGCAATGACCCCTAAAACATTATATCTATTGTGAATCTAGGAAATTTTTTGAATACTTTGACTTGGATGGGAAGCAATACCATACAAATGTGGCAACAATTCAAGAGATTGGACATGATCTAAGATTCCATCTCTCCATTGTTTATAGTTTTCATTTTGCAACATATTCAAAGAAGGAGAATATGCAAACCCCATAATGAATTATGATAAATCTCCAAGATTACAAAGACATTGACCCTCAATATGAATTAGAAACTCCCAAATACAACTAAAAATAAACTCACCCCCACAAACATAACTTCTTCAAGAGTCAGGATGTCCAAGTTATGAAGCAAAAATAAAATATTTGAATATCTCACACTTGGGGCTGAAATTGAAAAAATTACATGAACCAAATGAAAGAGCTCCTCAATACATTCCAAATGAAACTTGAATCACCAACAATGGAGAAACTAGATGAAATTTTTGAGCTTGCAGGTCCAAAGGGGTGATCTAACTTTAGTTGTGAATAAATTGTACCTATAGAAAAATCTGTCAAAAATAACCACACCACTACAAATTACTAGGAGAGAGCTTTCCAGCGATATCTCATTTGCAAAATTTGGAGATCATTGTGAAAAGTTATGCAAAAAAGAAAAAAAAAGGCCTATTTTAGGAACTATTTTGGCAAATCAGGGCATAGACTAATCCGATGCAAAAATTGCATGCGAATAGGCTAATACAAAGTGGTAAGCATACAAAGTTTTGATATTAAATTGCAATGAGAAAATATAAGGTTAGCCAACAAAATTTTAGATCACATTTAAAATTAAATTTTTATATATTAAAAATGTGATTTAAAAGCACATGAATACACTGCTAAGGAAAGTACTCGACAATAGTGATGGTGATGGGTTGACTACAACAATGATCCCATACCTAGAAAACTCGTACAAGACCTGTCCAACACTATAGACGATGATGATTTGATAGGAGATCGACGATGTATAATGTGCAAGGCCTAGGAATTGGACATCGATGGAAGATAGATAATCATCGATGAGAAAGGGAAATTAATATATGATTAATGAACAAATATGCAATGTTGCAACTCACCAAACCCTTGAACAAAAGGATGCAATCTTGTAAGTAATGGCTCACATGAATGTGGAGCTTGACTCTTGCTTGAATGATATGGATCTTGACTTGAAAGCTTGCTTGAGTCACAAAATCTTACATTACAAATATTAGCTCAAAAAAAAAATGATGCATGATGACTTTGACATGATGCTTGATTCTTGAATGATGCTCCAAAATGCTTAATAATCACTCTTGAATGCTCTTGAATTCTCTTTTAAGTGTTCTTATGACAACTTGATGCATGTAAGCTTGCTAGGTGAAATTATCTCAAATAACCTTGTATTTATAATTTTTATGCCAAATTTACTGAAATTACAACACTAGAAGCCAAAATAAAATATAGGAGAATAAACTCCTACCACGAATTTGAATTTAAATTAGGTTTAAGATAAGCAATAATCATACACCAATTGTGGTGTATGAGTCCCAGATCACTAAATATGGGCCATACAATCCAAAATCATTAAATTATGATTGGTGACTTGATATATATGTTGGGATTATCCTTGGAAAGATGCATTCATTAAGGCTTGTGGATAAAAAATCAGTTCAACTAAGGCATAAAGAAGCCTAATTTTAGCAAGGAGGACCCAAACAAGTGTGAAAATATGGAAGGATACGTTTTTCTACACTACAATAATTAAATTAAATATATTTCAAATTCTGCTAAGTTTTGGGAAACTTGTAAAAGAACTACATACTTACAAAAAAATAATTTTGAAATGAATTCATTTGATCCACCAAAAGCTAAATCAAAAGTGGTCTTTTATTAGCATTTTGATAGGTGTAGAGGTGACTCCATTATAGGTATGGTTTAAAACTAGCAGGGTTCTATCTAAGGGCATTTGATGTAAGGGGGTTTGATCAAGCCCTCTTTAATTAAAATTCTTTAAATGAAATCTTTCAAGGCTTAAATAATTATATTTTATATAAATATGTAATTTCAACAAAAAATAGGATGTCCCAAAAAATGTAACCCATTATTGTGGTAGCACCCAGTGCATACTGAAGAAGAAATGTTTGAAGAGAAGGAAAAATAGATGGCAGTTGAAGAGGAAAAAGCTCTAGAAAAGATCCCTAAGACACCTAATTATGTGCAGAAGAATCATTCTGAAGATAGGATCCGTGGAGTTCGGAGAAAATGTGTGTTGACAAGAAGAAAATTTACTATGACAAAGGAAAAGGTAAATTTTTTTACTTTCATAGGTAGAGACCTAAAAATATAACTAAGATTATTCAAATATAAGAATTTGATCAAAGACATGAAAGAAGTTTGGAATGAATTTGAGAAAAAGAATTTGATTTGGGAATCGGTCCCAAGACCAGTAAACAAGAATGTGATAGGAACTAAGTGGGTTTTTAGGAACAAGTTAAATGAGGATGGAAAAGTTGTCAGAAACAAGGCTAGACTTGTTTGTAAAGGGAATACTATAAGTAGAGATAGATTTTGAAGAAACTTTTCTCTAGTGAGTAAGGATGGCAGCCATTATATTTTTTTTTGAAAGCACTTACAACACATAAAACTAAGGTGCTCAGTTGGATGCCAAATGCATTCTTGAATAAGGTAGGAGTTAGAAGAAGAGGTGTACATTGAACAAGAAATATTTTTAGCTATCTAATGATGTCTATATGTTTTAAAAGGTTAAAGGAGTGCTTATATGGGCTCAAAAAGCTATTAGATCTTGGTATACAGGTTGGATAGATACTCATTCCAAAAAGATTCAAAAGGGTACCTGAGATAAAACCTTTACTTCAAGGTTGAGAGTTGAGGGAGAGAAGACTACGGTGTGGTAGTGTATGTTGATGACAATACCTCTAGAGGAAATATAGAGGCTATATACAAAGAGGTTTGTAGAAGAGATGCAATTTAAGGAGTTTGAGATGTCAATGTGTAGGGAGATGAATTTCTTCCTTGGATTACACATCAATCAATCAAAAAAAGGGTATTTCATTTCATAGTCAAAATATCTTAAGGAAATGTTGAAGAAGTTTGGAATGGAAGATTCTAAACTGGTATGTAATCCTAAGGTTATTGGTTGTAAATTAAGAAAAAATGATGAATCTCCTAAGGCTGATCGGGGAAAGTACAAATCAATGATAGGCGGATTGCTAAATCTAACTACTACTAGACTAGATGTCATGCATGTTGTATGTCTTGTGGCAAGGTTTAAAGAAGATCCTAGAGAATTACATGTGGTAGTAGTCAAAAGGATATTTAGATGCTTGAAGGCCACTATGGATTTTGGTTTTTGGTATTCTAGGGATATTGATTTCTCTTTGAGTACATACACAAATGCAAATTGGGCAGCTGTTATAGATGACATAAGAAGTACAAGTGGAGGTGATTTCTTTCTTGGAAGCAGATTAGTTTCTTGATTGAGTAAGAAAGAAGATTTAATATCATTATCCATTGCAGAGGAAAAGTACATTGCAACATCATATTGCACACATGTGTTTTGGATGAAGAAAACATTAAAGGATATTAGAGTATCATATGCTAAACCTCTTTCTATCTTGTGTGATAATATAAGTGCTAATACCAATATTTCAAAGAAGCTGGTAATAAATTCAAGAGAAAAACATATATTTATCTGGTATCAATTTCTAAGAGAGAAAGTTTTATAAAATGAGGTGAAGTTGAAATATGTGTCTACAAAGGATCAAGTTATAGATATATTTACAAAGGCATAAGTTAGGGTTTATTGCCCCTCCTTTCGATTGTATGCATAAGTTGGTGCATATGTCAAGGTGAGAATTCAAGATACATTATTGGTCCTAGACTGATGATGAAGGCTACCTCTGAGGGGGAGTAGGTAGTAGTGTTCTTGTTTGATACAACATAGGGACAATATCTTGTGCCCCTAAGGGAGAGAGATAGTTGAAAAGTAAGAGTAGTGAATAATGAGTAATGTAGTATGTGCCATAATGAGAACTATGTGAAGAAGAGTAGTAGAGAGAAAGAGAAGTTTCTTACTAGTGAACATACATAAAGAGAAGTGAGCAAGTAATGTCAAAGTGATGTATGAAGATGTCAAAGAGGGAGAGAATAAAAAAATATATGCAAGTGATGTGTCAAAGGGAAAGATGTTCCCCTTTTCCATTGATGTCAAAGGGGGAGAATCAAGGGGTATGTGTAGGATCATCATGGAAAAAATAGGCGCTTAAGTAGCAAAAAATTCAGAAAAATCAGAGTTAAGCAACTTGATGTAAAAATTTGAATAAGTTATCTATATTATTTAAAAAATATGGAAGAATATAATCTATAGAAAATTGAATGTAGTTTCTAAACTACTAGGTTTGGTAAACCAAAAAAAATTTTTGAGGTGAAAATTTGAAATTTCAATGCGATTAGTAGTTAAATTTCAGCGAAAAAATAAGATTAATGCGTCTAACCACTTTATAAAGCACAGTAAAAATGATAATATTTTTATAATATTTTAGATATAATTAGAGGACTCATGTCCCAATGTGATGCATACTTTTTAATATTTTTCCAAGTAAATAATTAATTATGATTTTTTATTACAAATTTTAAAAATGCAAAAATTTAGTATGTTTGTCCCTACCAACGGTCAAAGAGCAATGAAATTCACTTTTTATAAAATTCTATAGTATGTGAAGCATAGAATGTGACACATGTTTAGATTCAAAAATGTGATACCGTTTGAAAAGTTATAGATGTTTTTCAATCAACCTATCAATCGGGACTTTGGTCATAATTCAAATAGAAAATGAATAATAACTATTTTATTAAATTCAAAGTAAAGCATAATTCATATTGGTGGAAAGCTGAGAATCTCCTTTAAAAACCCTTTTCATTTCATCAATTTTGGGTTAAAAATATGTTGTCAGCCACATACCCTACACATACCCATCATATCACCACTTTTTGTCCCATCATGATCTTGCACATACCCCAAGTGTAAAAAATATAAGGAGAGAGTGATGTCTAGAACTACTTAAGATAGGGGAGAGAGTACAAAGAAAGAGAGAGTGAAGTATAAGAGATGCCCCAATAAAGGTGATTGGTGTTTGATGCAGAGTTTCTTTTTATGTTGATGCTTTTTTAGAGTTGGTGTTGCCATCAATGATAAAGGGTGATATTGTTACAAGTATGTTGCAGGTGTTTCCATTGATGTCAATAGTTCATTGATGTCAACCTCTAGTATGGTCAAGAATATTATTGTAGTGTTTTCATTGAATTCAGCAATGAGTGTGTTGTACTATGTTATCTTTGTAGATCATGGGGAGATTGATTAGTGTTGTAGATATTTTGAAGAGATGATTGTGCTACTAATGATGCAACTAGTTCACTTGCTTTCCAAATTCTTTTGAGAAAATTTAAATAAGAGAGTGTATAGTCTGGTAGAAGTGTATTTAGTGTTGTGCTTCACATTTCTTCATGGATGGATATATGCTTGTGCGGTTTAGATGTGATGATCAAAGGTGTTTAGAGGTGTTATATCTAGAGTTTTAGGTTTTGGATCATCTAGTAGAAGAAGTTGTGTTTGATAGTTTTTCTTCCAATATTGCACCACATTTTTTTGCATTCAGTTTCGTGTCTTGCAGATTTTGGAAAATACTTATATTGTTTGTATCTAGGTTCCCTTAGAGTTTTTGGTGTTGATTGGATCTACAATTTTGATTCTTATGTTGGAGTTCAGTGGTAGTTCATCTTGATGCACATGATAAAAGTATTCTTTGTATCAACTTGTAGTTGTGGTAGTGTTGCATAATATTCTGATGATGCTAGAATATTTTGGAGTGTTGTGTGGATTCTACATGAAGTGTTGCTTTTTGGTCCACATTATTTTTAGACTTGGAGAGGTGTGTATGTGGTTTCTTGTTAGTGCTAGTATAGGTTTTATTAGTACCTGGGAGCTAGTGCTAATTATAGAGGTTGTTAATTGTTTGCGGAAATGTGGTGATGCATGTTGGTGTAGATTTGGGTCCTAGTTAATCCTTGGTGTGGTATGCCTTCACTTCTTTCCACTTAGACCCTTTATCTTCTAATAAATCATAATAATTTTAGGGAGTTAGAAACTTGACTATCTAATATCTTACTGACACCATATTCTAGTAGTCATTCCCCTATCAACTTCACTTTTTTATTTCTTCCCTACCTTTGATATCTTATTGAAATACCCCCCTTATTGATGTTCTTTGGTTGGATCCCTAACACCAGAGGATCCTTCTTTTCACCATCTTCCTTTTCCCCTAATTCTTATATAGGATTTGACATATCATTGACTTCATTTGAGTCTATTCGATTCTCTACCAAAGGGATAAAATTTTATCTTGCTGCATGTTTCTCTAAAACCTTTTGTTTTTTAATATTTATATAAAAAAATAGGGATAGGAGTTCACCTTTCTTTTAATGACACGTGCAATTTTAAAGAATGCTTTAGAATATGATTAATATCTAAGATTGAGAGATGTAGAACCTAACTACCATATTTTGTATCTTGCTCCATTGTTTCCAAGTACCTAAAATTTCCAAGAACATCAAATCTTTTACTATAGTCCCCTTAGAAACAACAATATACTCATGATTAAAAGACATCATGTTTAAATAAATTTTTGAAACAATGAATCTATCTAATTTTGACACATAAAATTGAATTAGGGCTTACATTTTTTCTTTTAGATTGGATACTTACCTTTTTGTAGTAAGACGAGGATATTTAGGTCCACATTTTATGCAATTTATCTATAAATATCCATATTCATAACATGATCAACAATAAAAGGGAAGTGTTTCATAGTCAATCTACTAGATCTAGTTCATATCGCCCATTTGATCTCTTAGAGTTCAAAAAGAAGATTATTTAGATTAATTCCAACACAAAGATAAGTGAAATTAGTTATATTTCTATTAAGGGTTTGGTGGGAAGTACCCAAGGGTTTCTTAATAATCATTTCTATCGATTGTATAATATCAAGCTACCAATACTCCATTGGAAGCAACAAAAATAAATCCAAAAAAGAATTTTGGATGGTAACTCTTCAACAAGATCAAATCCCACATGTCAAGGTTTGATAAATAAGCTTGCTTAGTTGTTAAAATTGGGTCCTCCTTCAAAAATATTTAGCCATCAAGATGATTTCTAAATCACCTTCAAGGTTCTAGTTCTTTCTAACTCAAGCCTCTAAAAAAGGCATAGAAATATGTAGCCCATCAACTTGCAGTTAAGAGAATGCTCTAACACGTATAGGACATCATTATGAAAATATTCTGGGTTAATGACCAAAATTGAGCAATCTTTTCTTTTCTCTAGGCAACCATTAAGTCTTGATTCTCCTCCCTCTTATATTCATTGATTGGAACACTTTGGGGTGAATGCACATGCAATCAAGTGGAGTCAAATGTTCAACATTTAGGTTATAATATTGAGCAATCTTGAATCAAAACAAGTGCTCTTTGAACTAAGATTGATAGTACCCTATCACTAGGCTCATCAGCTAACATGATTAACTCCTCCATCTATTTTTTATTACTTACTAGACTATCTCTTCATTTGTGCCTCTTGTATTATGATTTTTCTGAACAGGTGTTTCATGTTTGTTTGGATGTTGTTCCACATGAGGATGTGTTGATAACCTTCCTTCAGTAATTAGTTGAGGATATTGTCACTAGTAGCAACTTTGGCCATGCCTACCTCTATAGCTCTTTGGGAGATGTCAATAATTATCCCGAATAGATTGAATAGATTTAAATTCTTGAATTGCACATAACAGGAAATTAATCATTTTTGCATTATCAGAAAATGAAGACCCATCCCCATTCAACACATCTTTAAGTGACAAAATATGGGAATCCTCTAGACCCCCAATGGCTACCATACCAGTAGCCACATCTAAACTTGAATAGAAAGTCAGGAAAGCTTAAAAAAACAAAACAAAACAAAAATTATGTGGGGGCAGACCTACACCCTCTCACATTGAGCAACCACCTCCTTGAAGCCTACAAACAAAGGGAAAAAGACCAAAGTTGTCACCAAGCGGGCTCATGGCCCTACACAACTATAGTAGTAGCAGTCTAAACTGTCAAAACCCTCATCTTACCCTCCATCACTCTCACTAACATCCAATTGAAAAATTCCATATCTAATTTGTTATCGATAATATTTGTACACATATTATTCATTTTCATCCTTTTCATAAAATATAATTATTTGAGTTTTACAAATAAAAAACATACGACTTTACAAAATTAACAAACCCTTCATATTAATATATGTACAAATATTATTAAGTTTACAACCTTTTTCACGAGCAACTTTGAAAAGCGCCAAACATAGAAACCATTAACTTCAATCTCCCTAGCATACATCGCACATACATCTATGATACGTTCCCTAATTCTTTTTGTTTTTACTTTTGTTGTCAGGTTGAGTATTTGGACGATCCTCTACATTTCCATTATGTACGGGAGGACCCCCTTGGTCATGTGGAGGGCGAGGAGGAGGTTTCGGTTTACGAGGATTCGACACGCTCGGAGCCGCAGCCTGAACACAAACATTAACCAAGTTCTAAGAATGAGTTTGACCAACAAAATGCTTTACAAATATTTAGATCACTATATACATATTGATAGTCTAAATTAGATTTATGTCACAGATCAAGCCTAGGAAGAACCACAATTAATTCTTTGCAATTATTGGTTTGTTAAGTGATTCTACGAGAAAAAGAGAAAGCCTTGATTATCATGTAAAGATAAATATTTACAGTAGAAAACATTTGAGCTTCTCCTTTAAAAAAGGTAGCATGTGGCCTCTGTAACTCAATGGGACAGTTCTCCAC
Organism: Sequoia sempervirens; assembly: GCA_007258455.2. Lineage (NCBI taxonomy): Eukaryota > Viridiplantae > Streptophyta > Pinopsida > Cupressales > Cupressaceae > Sequoia > Sequoia sempervirens. Next base: position 2,278 of record VDFB02147376.1, on the reverse strand, counting down.
CGGATTGGCATTTTCTAAGAGAGGGCAGGCAAAAGCAAATAACAGAAGATTAGAAAGAAAATGAATGATGTGTTAAAGATAAATATAACTGAGTTACTATCCTTATTCAATGATAGATCATTCGCTTTTTTGTTCTTCCTTCTGATATTACTGATTGTATTCTAAAAAGTAAACTAATGCCCACAACGAAAATGTATTATGCTGATAAGACAAAAGAATTACCCAATTTCAGAAATTTTCTTTTGTCTGAGCTCTGACCAAACTTATAATACTCCCCCTTTAAAAATCCATGTGCATATCTATTATGAATAATGCTTGCATTTCTCCAAGCACCAGCTGGATGAGTGTTGAAGAAACTGCGAGTCCACATATTCCAGGTGATGCTCATTTTGATGAACTATCACTAGTAATGGTGATTTCTGCGTCTTGCTGCTATCGCAGTTATATAACTCTAGCCATTGTATTTCTACTTAATAGAAATCTTTGTAGAGTATAATTGCTGATTCATGTGCGCACTAAGTTAGTGCGCACTGAGTCTTTCTCAAAAGTAAGATTCCGAAGGAGTCGTGATAGAATAAAGAGAAAACCCACAACATTAAATTAAGAAGGGGAGAATGATATAGAAAAAGAAATATCCAATATCAACTTTATTAAAAGTTTTCCTTCACGCCTGAGCTTTGAACAGTATAGCCGTCTTGAATATTACTTTTCAGTGATGTTGTGAAGCTTGTAAAGATCGTAATTGAGATTTCTACTTCTTTAATATGTTTTCTTTTTCGCTAATGCGCTTAGTACTTCCAACAGTAGAAAAGAAAAGAACAGGAAAAAATGTCCATTATATGGCAGCGAAGCGTCCCCAGTCCTTTTACGTTTCGAACTACAGCAATCCATCTGGTCACTCACATATACACGCATTCCATGGTGCATGAATGAAAACCTATTCTGTTTTTTCAGGATAATAATAAATGAGATTCGCCATCAACATATCTTTGAAGGAGTTTTCATTTTAAAAGCTTACATCACGTTGAATTGGTGTATATGATGTGAGTTAAAGACATCAAAATTTATTTGTTAAGCTATCAATACTGGCTGTTAAGTTGGAGTTTGGTGTTTAATTAGTTTTGGAACAGAGAAATTAACTATTAATTTATTTAATAAAAAATAAATTTTGGTGTTTGTTTAAGTGTAAAGTTTAAGTCATTTTGATATAATATTGCTTTCTATCTTAATAGTTTAGTTAAATATGAATTTGAAATATGGAATAAAGAGCTTTTAATGAGATGAGGAATATTGGGATGTCTATACAATCTTTTGTTAAATTATAAACATTCAATCTATCACATTATCTTATGTTGAATTAAATATGAAAATGAAATGTGTCGTAAAGAGCTCTTAATTTCTTTATGAATATTGGAGTGACTAGAGAATTTTTTTTAAACTACCTTCAACCTACCACATTAGCTTATGTTGAGGTAACTTAACCAAGCTTGAAAATAAAACATGTAAGGAGGATGCATCTTATGTCATGGTGAATTTAACAAAATAGTTTTTTAGTCAAAATAATTTTAAGATTTCACTATTTAAACTTTAATATTGATATAAGAGATTGAAGATTACGTCAAAATATTTAAGCATATACTTGATATTTTTTATTTCAATTTGATTCAAATTATGGTTAGAAAGAATAAACATGTTTGATTAGTATTGAAGACAAGTTTATTGAGACACATCATGACCGTTACAAGAAATGGAACCACTTGCATACCATTGATTGACAAGTTTATAGATGATATATCAATATAAACTCAAATAGAATCATCATCTATGCATCATGTTGAACTATATATATCGTAAATAAAAATTCAATTATTTTTATAAATTTTCTAGAAGGAATTTTATTTTTTATTATCTTATCTTAAATAGTGATTACGTAAATACTAGCATATATATATTATTTTAATAATATATATAAAATACATTGAGAAATATTCTAGGCATCTACTGAATAAATATTATTTTTAGTAGATATGATTACTTGAAAAATATATATAAGAAATGTGAAGAATATATATATTTTTAAATGTGAGGAATATTTTTTAGTTTTAAATATGTTAACATAGAAACTTACTTTACATGAAATAATAAATTTAGATTATTTCCTTTCTACTTACTCTCTTATTGTGATAACTTTTGATCAATTTTATTAAGTATAAAGATTTACCCAAAATTTAATAAATTGATTTAACAAAACTGTCACTTGCACTCAATTTTTACTTGA
>VDFB02147375.1:0-13504 GCA_007258455.2 Sequoia sempervirens | reverse complement strand
TCTCCTTCATATGTTCTTTGTCACCCATGCTCAACATCCTTGCAAATTTCTTATGCTTCCAAAAATATTATCGGAGTTCTCACAACTCGACCGTGATTATTTACCTAGATAAACAGAGAGTTAAAAAGCTGTGGAGGAAGTATTGCACGAGATATTATTTATAGATGAACAAAAGTTGGTAGTCTTTGTTTTTTTGGGTTGGGGTACGATGCAAGAAACCGAGGGACGTATTCGATAATCCCTTGCGTTTTTCTCACGGTTATAAAAATCCTACAATTTTTTCCCTCAAAAATCTGGTTTTCACAGAGAAAACTGCAAAAACTGAATAACGATGGAGAAATATAAAAGTGAATCTTATGACTTTCATATGCCGTTATATATAATTTCAAAATATATATTGTTATTCTTAAGAACACGTCAAAAGAAAAGATGAATATCTATTGCTCTCAAAGCTACTTTTATAAATGTATACATGTCATAAAAACTAGGGGTATCAGGTTCATATCTTTAACTCCCTGTATAGATGAGCCCTACACTATTTTTCCCTTAGAAATTGATGTTGCTAGTGAACATACTACGTACTCGCAGCCTCCTTTAGCCTTACACTATTAGCCCAAAAAGAAACTTAACTACACTAACACCTATGTGATAGCATATAGCTCAAGGCCCAAACAAATATTTACACCGATATGATTTATAAATGACCTAATATAATAAAAAAAATATTAAAAAAATTAAAACTATGCTACCAACAAAAATGAATACCACGAATTTAAGCATAAGAAAAAGTCATGTCAATTTCACTCTAACAATTTATTTTTATACTATATGCTACCAAAAATTAATGCCACAAATATAATAAGAAAAAGTCTTGTCAATTTTACTCTAACAAATTCTTTATATATTGAAAATAGTATTTGCCAAAACCTCAAAATTACAACTTAGATATCATATGACTATAAGAGTTTTCCAAAAAGAATACAATTTGTCAAATGGTTGTATTTATGCCCTATTTGTTTATAATTGCTATTTGAATTAGAATAAGACAAAATATTTTACAAGTTAAAATGAGAATAAAGTTTTTGTAATATTACCTTTGAACGATCTACTTTAGAAAAGAGGAGAAACATTGTCACTAATGTAGTACTTTAATTTAGATCGTTAATATTATTAAGGTATAGATATCTTTTATATATTTATGTAAAATATGCAGACAAATATCACTTTGAAATTATTTTTATTTATTGTTTATATTATTTTGTATTTTTGTAGTTTGTTTTTTTTATTTTGAAAGCATAGATTATATAAGGGAGAGGGGCCCAAAGTAGGGCGGGAGCCTATACTAGGGATGGAAGTAGTCCCACGTGGGCCCCACACTAGAGCAAATAAATATGCAATTGTAAAATAGTTTTCACCCACAAAGTCAACAAGGGTACTCATATCACTGTACCGTCAAAATTGTATTATAATCGATGAATATTTGTCCCATACACAAATAGATATTTGTAGTCTTACATGTCAAAGAATATTCAAAGCACATCTGACAACACCATCTTACGTGTTGTGTTGATTTCATATGGCCCATACATTAAAACATGTAGCCAAAATTAAAAATTAGTATAACCCACACTCACCTTTAATATCACCACTTGCATTACATCACAGCCAATATTTTCATACATGCGATGCCACAAGAACAACTAGGAGTCGAGACTATCCCATCAGCAAATCCAATCCAACTGAACCCCCCATCCCACTTGCCCACCAACACAACACTCAGACGAAAATCAATCATTCATATGTGTCCCATTGGTCAAATTGATGCTCACTACTACTGGTGCCTTCTCCTTTTTTTGCCACCTACAACCACCAAAATCTCCTATCAAGCAAACAAGGATTGCATGCCATTAATACATACAAACTCTACAATTGAAGGCATTGGATCAAGATTTCAAATTTGAAAAAAAAAGGATAGGAATTAAAAACTCCATACCAAACCAACATTGAACATATAAGGAGATTTTCAAATTCAAAAATGCATTACTCAATCTCTTCCAATTTCCATTTAGTACGTCCCACTTTTGTTTTTAGGTATACAATTTCCTATAGAAAGATGAAGAAAGTCTAGAGGCAACGACAACAGCACCCTAAGAAGCTACAGGTATTCTACTGCTTCTAATTCTTTGTGCGTACAGATGCCAATATGTTGTATGCTATGAATATGTTGTCCACAAATCTGTAAATATTATGGGTTTCACACTGATGCTATTTACATTGGGTTTTTCATTCATGTTTTCTATGCCTCTGAATGCAAATATGTTGTATGTGATGTCAATGTTTGTCACAATTACCTGTAACTCAATATATAGGGTTTGACAATAGTTATGTCTATGAAATGCTTTTTTAATTTGAATATGTATACATACATACATACATACATACATACATATATATATATATATATATAAATATGTATTATATATATATGTATAATATGTATTATATATATATGTATAATATGTATATATGTATAATATATATATATACATATTATATATATACATATTATATATATATATGTATAATATATATATACATACGTATATATATATACATATACATATATATGTGTATATATATACATATATATATATGTGTGTGTGTGTATATACACACATATATATGTATATGTATATATATATATATATGTGTGTGTATATATATATGTGTGTATATATACACATATATATACATATACATATATACGACATACGGCAAATTCATCGCCAGCAATTCACCGATGGGAAATTCACTGCCAGCAATTCACCGTGGGAAAATTCACTGCCATGACAAATTCATCGTGGGAAAATTGACCGCTATGACAAATTCACCGCCAAGCTAAATTCACCGTCAACAATTCACCGAAGTGGAAAATTAACCGCATTAATGTTTTTTAATATATATTTTGTAAACTTTGAATTTATTTTTTTAAATAATTTTCACCTACATTATTTTTGTGTTAGATTTGGTTAATAGTAATTTTTATTTTCATTTCAATTATTTGATTTTTAATATATATTTTGTGAACTTTGAAAAAAAAAAATTAATAATTTTCACCTCCGTTATTTTTGTGTTAGATTTGGTTCATAGTAATTTTTATTTTCATTTGCATTATTGAAAAATATTTTTATTTTTATTATCATCAATCAAATTCTCTAAAGTATATATATTAAAAAACATTAATGGCGGTTAATTTTCTGCCTCGGTGAATTGCTAGCGGTGAATTTAACTTGGCAGTGAATTTGTCATGACGGTGAATTTTCCTCAATTTTCCCACGGTGAATTGTTGGTGATGAATTTTCCATCGATTCCTCCTATTATGTCCATTCTGTCCATTATCCATTGTCCATTATCCCTCTGTCCTCCATTGTGTGTCCCTCCTCCACCTCTCTCCACCACTGCTCTCTCTCTTATATATATGTATATATATATATATATGTATATATGTATATATATGTATATGTATATATGTATATATATATATATATATGTATATATGTATATATATATGTATGTAATATGCTTTATATATATATATATATATGTATATATGTATGCTCTATGTATGAATAATATGTATAGATATGTATGTATATATATGTACATATACATATATATATATGTACATATACATATATATATATATGTACATATACATATATATATATGTATATATATATATATGTATATATATATATATATTTGTGTATATATATATATATGATTGTTACTATGAAATATGGAAAGGGTTAGACTGGTGAAATATATGAAATATGGAAAGGGTAGCTGGTGACAAACATTTACAGTGCATAAAACTGATATTGTCACCAGGTACACTGTAACTCATTATATGGGGTTTCAACTTATACTATTTATGAATGTCAATGCATTTAAGATATTGTCACCACCTATCTGGGGTTTCAACTTATTTAGTTCAATTTGTGGGCTTTTTCTTTAATTTTCTATATGTGGGTTTCAATATAGATAACGATGTATGCACTATAAATGTTTGTCACCCACTACCCTTTAACTCCATATATGGGGTTTCAACTTATATTGTTTGTGGATGTCAATGCATCTATGTTCGGCTCTCCATGATTCATTGTTTGACTCCGCACTCAAGAAAGCTCCCTTTGTCTTTCAGTTGAGGTTTAATACATCACTACACCTGTACCATTGTCTTTTGTTTCGACAATGGTTAACCAAAGTTCGTTCATGTCTCACTAACCTAGTTATGCACTATATATATATATACAAATACACACACACACACACACACACACATATATACTACATATATGTATATATATATACATATATGTAGTATATATATATATATATATATGTATGTATATGTATATATATATATGTATGTAGTATATATAAAATGCAATTGTTAAACCTGAACTGCTCTAAGTCATTTCAATTCAAATAATAAATCAAACAAATTGTCAACATGCATATATTCAATAAAAACAAACTGTTCATGCACATTAAAAACAATTGCATTACAAATTGTTCGTGTATACCAAGCATTGCATTGCAAACTGCCAAGATGCATATTAAAGAAAAGAAAATTGTTCATGCATCACTGTGACTTCAACGGTGTTCAATTATTAGTTTTTTAACTGCTCCAAACATATTTTTTAATATCTGTAGGTGCAATCTAAAGGTAATATGAGGTCCAATCCAAAAAAAAGACTGCAAAGACAAAGTCATGTACACAGAAAGAGACAGTAACAATCCCCCATGTGCATGAACCGATTGTAGAAGCAAACAACAATACGGAACCTGTTGAGGTAGTCCAAGAGATTGATGCACCTATAATTAGGTGGGAAAGAGCATCAAAGGAAAGGGAATGGTCATCACAGGACATGGATAGGGCCCTAGAGGATGTTGAAACAAATGGGATGTCAATGAGAGCTGTTGTGAAGAAATGGAAAATCCTAGCTACTACGCTTAGCAATTGGTTAGGCGGCCTGACAACTACTTCAAATAAGGGCCCACCAATAGTCTTGACAGCAGAAGAGGAGGTTCTGATTGTAAAATGGTGCACAGATATGGCAGATGTTAGCCACAGGCTTGAGATATCAATCGCAAGCAAGAGGTTCCTCAAATATGCCAGACTAGACCCAACCATTTCACGGAGGGGCTTCCTAGAAAATCATGGTGGACTGGATTCAAGAGGCGCCATCCAGAATTGACCTTGCACACAAATAAAGGTCTTGACAAAGATAGGGCGGTAAACTGAAGTCCTAAAATAGTAGTTGGATTTTTTAAAACGCTGACAGCAACATATGAAAGTACCCCAGACGGTCCTAACAGAATATGGAACTGTGATGAAACGAGCATTCAATCTAGCAGAAATGGAACAATGAGGGTGTTGGCATGATGAGGTAGCAGGAATTTCTCATACATAACTCTAAAAAATAGAGAATGCATAGTACTTCTTTGTTGCATTAATGCAGCTGGCCAAAGCATACCTAGTTTCTATCTATTCAAGGGCAATACAAAGATAAAGAATTACATTGTGAATTGTGAACCACTAGCACGTATGGCAACCCAAGCACACGCTTGGATGATAAAGGAGCTTTTCTTCGACTGGCTGAAACATTTCTATTTGTCGATTCCAGGGGGTGTCACCAAGTAATAGGCACCTTCTAATTTTTAACGGCCATGGAAGTCATGTTGCACTGTCAACTATCCAAGAGGCAAGGAGGTTAGGCATTGACCTCCTTACACTACCTGCTCATACTTCTCATGCACTACATCCTTTGGATGTTAGCATGTTTGCACCATTCAAGGCATATTTCAAATCAGAACGAGCTGAATTTCTCACTAGATTCCCCAATATTGATATTAGAAGGGAAAAATTGGTGGAGTTAGGCAACAAGGCACTGAGAAGAGCTATGACTCCATCGAACATAAAATTTGGCTTTAAAAGGATGAGGATATGGCCCCTTAATTCTGATGCACTCTTGGGTGACATGCATCCCAGCGAGACGTATGAGATTGATGACACCAAGGATGCTTCTGCAGTGCAAAACATCCTTAGTCTCTCGGGACTTGATGTTTCAACAGATGAACTGTCATAAAAATTGTAGACTCCAACAGATACTCAAGTGCATGAAGGTGCAGAGCAACAAATTTAGGACATGGATAGCCAACCCGAACAAGAAGACATGGGGAATTTCACATTCCCATCTTCAACAACCACACCTCCAGACCAAACAGTGCACTATTATGTAAATGGTAGCCACAAAAGTCAAGGTACAACGAACCAGGAGGATTTTGTTGACTCCCAAGTCAATGAAACAATTGAAACCAAAACTGGTCCTTAGATCAATAACTTCCTTAAGCTACCAGTTCACACAATCAATGGAAGAATGAGAAAGTCTATCGGTGGGGCTCTTCGAGTGAGCCAACAGTCTCAGTTGTTGACTGCTGACAGTTACATGGCTCTTGTAATGGAGCAAGAGAAAAGAAAACAAGAATTGTAGGAATTAAAAATCAGAAAGAGGCAACAAACTAAGGACAAAAAGGCAGCATGGATTGTGGCCTTGGAGTAGAAGGAACAAAGAAAAATTGAAAAGGAAATTGAGCGCAAGGAAAGAGAGCAGTTGAAACAGTTGCAAAGAAAGAAAAGAGAGTGGAAGAAGGAGCAAGAGAGGGTACAACAAGAACAAGATAAGAAGGAAAGGGAGATCAAGGCTGCCCATAGAGCATTGATGCAAGATAGATGCTTAAGCAATCCTACAACCCCCTTATCTGATAATCACAGTTACTTTCAAGAAATAATCAATAATAACTTCCCTCTCTTTACTGTAGGAAATGTTTGTTTGAGTCCCATCCCATCTCAAGTTAGCTACACTTAATTTCTAGTTGGACTGACTTCTTCACTAGTAACCCCTTCAAATGTAAGTTGCACACAATTGACAAATGTGAATGCAAATCATTTTATAGCAAGTCTAAATGTAGCAGCAAGAGACGAGAACACATCTCCAGATTCATTTCTCAAAGCATTCGACTAGGGTTGGGAGGGACCAACTGTAATAGTCCCTTATATTTTGGTTTTTTTTGTAGTTGGGGATGTCATTTTCATTGTGTTGCAACTCTATCATTAATATATTTGAACTAAATATGTTTATCAATGTGATTGTTTTACGATGTTATTTTGTTACCCACTGTAATTTAATGTTTGCAATGTAAATGTTAGTCAAATTGTTGTCTATATGAATGTTAGAGTTGTTTTTTGAGTTCAATTCTTAATCCCCACCAATGCTTTCAGTTGAATAAGACCAACCTGTTCATGACATGCATAAGCTAGTTGAACTAATTTTATTTTTGTATAATGATATGAGTAGCCTTGTTGACTTTGTGGGTGAAAACTATTTTACAATTGCATATTAAGGCGCTCTAGTGTGGGGCACATTGACGACTATGTGAATACCTTTTATGGTTGTCATATAATCTACATTTCAGAAAATATATTCTATGTAGATAATTTGTTTCAATTTGGTTTACAACATTTACTATGTTTATAATATCTATTCTACATTTCTGAAAATATATTCAATGTTGATAATCTTATACAACATTTCATACAATACAATGTATGTTGATAATTTAACATGTATATCTATGTTAATATGTATGTACATATATATCAATGTGCATATATATATATGTGTGTGTATAGCGTATCTACCATGTACATATATATACAGATAAATAGATATATAGATACATGCATTGATAGTTGAAAGTTATATATAGGTATAGATAGAAATTAAATGAAAAGATTAAACCCATTAAAGTCACAGTGATGCATGAAGAGAACCATATTTTTCCTTGACAAATTGACTATGTTTATGAACACAAATATTGGAAGTGTTCATAAACACCCTAGATGTCATATCCATCATTAGGCACATTGTGGATACACCTAGAACGAAAGAGAACCTTCCATCTATGGATAACCACATAAAAAATTTAAATATTATGTTCAAAATTAGAAACAAAATAAATAATAACCTTCAACTTAAGTAACACAAAACACCCATAACAAAACAAATAAGTGATAAGAAGAAAGAAGAAACGAATGACAAGAGACAATGGTACAGCCTTAGTGAGGTTAAAAACCTCACCTCTATGAATTGGAGATGGCCAATGATATGGTGAATTTCTCCAACTCAATCCTGCAAACATATATGAAAGGAGGAATTAATTAAAGACATGTAGCAGTGTTTAACTTATAATGAGAAAGTATAGTAATGAAATTGTTTACCTTTGAAGTGCAATTCACCATCACCAAGCCAATAATGAATTGAAATTGCACACCATCGAAGAAGATTGAACAAGACAAAAATTTACAACAAGTGTTAGCCGAATATACCAACATGTCTAAAAGAATGAAACAAATAACTCCTTAATGAATATACATGAGTTAAATGACAATCAAATTGAACAATCCAATTGAACAATCTAATTGAGCAATGCAATTGAACAATCCAATTGAACAATGCAAAAGAACAATAACTTTGAACAATGCAATTGAACAATCAAATTGGATAAATCCAATGGAATAATCGTAATTGAATAACTGGGAATTGGAATCAATGGAATAATGGAATAAATAATTTGAATAATGGAATGGAATAACGAATGGAATGGAATTGGATAATTGGAATTGAAATAGAAGGAATGGAATGGAATGTAATAGAAATAATGGAATATTTAGCATAGTTTTATATATATATATATAGTGGCACAAGAAAATGGATAAGAAGAATGGAACAAAATGCATTGACATTCATAAACAATATGCTTGAAATCCCCGTGACATCGAAGTTATAGGGTGGTAAGTATAAAGATTTACAAAGCAAACTGGAGCATATATTCCTGTGCATATGAATTAAAACTCGGAATTGACTAAAATGACTTATTACCCCATAATAGTGTAAGTTGAATCCTGACATTGAGTTACAGTTATTGTGATAAACATCACTGCAGTGATAGCCAAATATATTTGCATTCCATGGCATAAAGAATATAAATGAAATACCCAATGTAAACAACATCAGTGTGAAACCCCAGATATTTATAGATTCGTGGAAAACATATGCATATCATACGAGAGATTGCCATTTAAGAGTATAAGTGTATATATATGTATATGTAAGTATATGTATATTTATATGTATATATATATGTATATAAGGCGGCGTATATATGTATATATGTATAAGATATGTGGAGAGAGTTGTATATATATATGTGCTATATGAAGTATGGTCAGGTGATATATGTAATATATATATATATATATATATATATATATGTATATATAAGGCATGAATACAATAAGCATGCATACAGCATTATATATATATGTTATTTTAATATATATTGGTAATTAGTATAAAGCCTAGTGGAGGTAAAAAACCCTCAATTAAAGAGAAAGGGAGCTGGGTGAGTGGAGCCTAAATGAAGTAGACATGGAATCTCTAAATAAATAACTTATGGAGAACTAAACACAGTGGTGGAATTAAATGAATAATGCAAATAAATGAAATAAAATGGAATGGATAATGAGTGGATATGGAGAATGGAGAATGGAATGGAACGGGTGGTGGATGGTGGAAATGGACATAAGCCAACACTCTCCTTATTTCCTCCTACCATTTTACTCCCTGCCAATTATTTATCTTTAGGATTAGTAATTGCTTACTTTTTGTGAAAAAATGTATAATCTTTATTTCTTGAAATTGATTGAAATAAGTTGACCAACGCTAACATAACGGTATAGTTTTTAGTATTGTATAGGTCATTATGCACAGTCGGTCATTATGCTTAGCTAAGTGGATTTTAAAGCAGACTTCAATACAGTTGAAGACAAGCGTTGAAAGTCTAGGTGTCAAAATTTTAGGAAGTGCATAGTGGATCGAGTCTTTTAAAAGCTTTCTGTTATTTTTTGTTTAAAGACTTTATGGCTCACTCCAAGCCTTTTAAATGTTTTATGTTATGGACCTAAGTCTGTTAGTTATTTTAATTTTGTTGAAGACTTTTTTCAGTGGAGATCTTCACCATCTTGTTGATGTGTTTTTAATGCACTTCTCAACACAAGTAATGCATAGGTGCATCACCTCTCTTGAAAGACAATCTTCCACAATCAAATTGCAGAACACTATCCCAAGGTCTCTCAGGTGTCAGGTCATCACATGCATGGAATCCCTCAGTTGATATTTAATGTGATTTTGCTAGTAATCATAGGGTAGACATACATATTTTGGTTGGAGACGAAGTGGATCCTGAAAAATGAAGTTCCTAAGATGGGAAGTTGATGTGTAATTCACCGCAGGTTCGAACAACAATCTGGAACTCCAATGTTGTCTTAAGGTTTGGCTTTACAATGTGCAATGAACCTTGGCATAGCTTACTTCTTAAAAAAAAAAGGAAGAGAAGAGGTTCCTAGATCTGAAACTAACTATGAACAGTGATCATGAAGGGCTCTACTATGGACAACTTCCTTCGAACAAAATTTCACTTAACCAAAAAACTCACAATATCATGAAATTTGTGCTATCTTCTAAGGACTGCAAATGTTCTACCATTCATTCACCATAAAAATGCATGAACAAAAGATAAAAGTTTGGAGCAACTCTCAATTTAATTCCAAACTAACTTTACCCAGCCATCTACCATTAGTAAACAACAAAAAGTATGGAAGTATGGAAAAGAAAGGCATCTACACAGCAGAAATCTTCATAGCCATTCAACAACATTAACTAATCTACCAAAGCAATCTAAAACCAAGTGAAACAACAAAGTAAATCTATCTAAATCAGCTAACTATGGGAGATGAATCATGAAACATGCAAAGAAACCCAAGAATCCACCAAAGTCAATGAATTTCTATTAAAAAATTTGTAGCATGTCTTTACAACAACTCAACTATCTCTTGAAAATGAGAGGATACCCCCTATTTATAGTGTTAAAAAATAAAAATGAATGGCCAAGATTTATTTTCATTGTGTGTCCAAGATTCATTACAAACTAGAGTTTCACCTACCCCCAAATATATTACAATTTAAAACACATCTCTTGTCTTTTCCCTATTTTGTCCTCTAGTGGCAACACTGTAGTGTTTTGTCTTCTAGCTGATTTCCTTTGCTGCAACTATTATGTGAGGAGCTTAGCATCAATTATTAGGTTCCCTTCTTGCTTCTTCAAGGTAGCATATTCTATAAACTTGTCGGTTAGCACCCGAAGCTTCTCAATCTCCATTATATTGGATTGGAGCACCTGGTAGTTCCATTGTTTGGATCGGCCCGTAAGTGTATCCCAATCTTCATCACACTTGGTTGTATTATCCCTAACTTGTTCAAACTAGGCAAAGGCCCAAGTAGCAAAATTCATAAAATCCATGGTGAGCTCTCCCGACATTCCATCTTCCATCTTCTTTGTAAAATAAGGCTTCACCTTTTCGGGATCGATCTCAACAAAAGACAGATCATAGCCTGCCATCAATTTCAAATACTCAATACAATTGGCCCTAATGTCCTTGGCCCAATCAATGTCTAGCTCCACCTTGCAGAGGACTTGCTCCAACACCTCTTTCTTGTGGTCAAAATTCATCTTCCATGTTTCAACCAGCCAATGATCATCCTCTACGAATACAAGGTCTTCCTTCCATGTTTTGTGAGGCATCTTGATGATGACTTCAATTTTGGGGTAGGTGGATTCATAAATCCCTGGAAAGTCAATGCATAACTTCCTTGTTCCCTCAAGGGTCTTCTAGACCTCCAAGAATTTATTAGTTGTCCTGATAGTGCGATTGATGCCCATGTTTCCAGCATACAGGACTTGTTGGAGCCAATCTTCTATAATCTTTGTCTAGTTCTTTCTCTTCTCCATCTTATCAATTTTCTCCTTGGACAGTAGCTATGGTGGAGCCGAGGACGTCATGGGAAGCTCTTCTGCTGACGACTGTTGTTGAATGTAGGCTGTCAGATCAACCAATTGCATCTTGAGCTCATCCTTGGAAAGTTTGTCCTTTTGCATTAGATGCACCACTGTGGCAACGGACTCCTGAAGGTGATCTATTTTCTGTTCTCTTGATGTTGTCCCCAATTCAATGGTGGAAACATTGTAACCTATCCCTTCTTCATTCACCACTAGTGTAGCTATTTGCACGGTCCTAGATCCAGAAGCATCCATTGTCAGCTTCGATCTAACTTTGGGCTTCCTTTTTGGTGTTGATCTGAGCTTAGGAAAGGATGGCCTCTAACCTTGCTCTCGAATCCCTTGGAGTAGGAGCTTTCTTCTCCAATTTATTTTCCAACAATTCGGGAATCTGAGGCTTTTCCTTGGGTGATTCATGATCACCCTCTTCTTCACCCTTCCCGATTTCAATCTCTTTATCCTCGGGAGCTTCTTCCTCCATCCTTGTGTCTTCTTTTTCTTCATCGAAGTCTCAGATGAACACCGTGCATTTGATGGGGGACTTAGTGGGCATTTTTTCCTTAGGGTTGTCTTCCCCTTCAATATCCTTTTCTTCTTTCTCATGCCCATGCTCTTCAGACTGCTCTATTTCTGGACTCTTATGGGTTTTAGCCTCTTCCTTAGGCTTGTCTTCTTCTTTCTTTTCTTGTCATTCTTGTTTCATTGAGAGTGGAATTTCTTCATCTGGCTTAGAGCTTTCTTCCTACTCCCCAGTTGGAACTTCAGTGTCTTCTTCCATTTTATCACTTAACTCTTTTTCTTCCTCAAAGGGTGGCTTTTCTTTTTCCTCTCCGACATCTTTCAATTGTCGAGCCAACTCTTCTTCAAGATTTGCATCAAAGGTTTGTACAATGTATCTAGTGCTGACATCTTCTTCTCTGTCACTCTCAGAGGATTATGTTTTCTCTCCTTCATGGACTACCTTGTCAATTTGTAAATGTTGGTGTTCCAGATGTTCATGGTATTCATCCACTTCCTCCTCCAATGCCCTTGTTGCTTCTTTTTCCTGCCTTTCCAACTCCTCAAATATTTGCATTGTGGCTTTCGTCTCCAGTGGTTCAATTGGAGGCTTTGAGACAAGAACACTGGCAAGAACCTGCGCCAAAGCAGCTTGGATGATCGGATTCATCAATACTTCAAAAATCTTGGACAGAACACTCTGCATATGCTGCAAAAATGCCTCTAGGAGCGAGAGTGTAGGCATTGGCATTGTTGTTGTTGCTAGTGAAAGAGACATGGTCAGAGACATGGAAGCAGAAGAAAGTGGAGAGGTGGTGGCAGAAGAAGAATCAATCATGACGACTAGTCCAATCGGCGAGGAAGAGGAAAGGTGGACCGATATGTCCACCGCAGGTGGGGAAGTAGCTACCATGGCCTAAGAGGTAGGCAGAGGGGCAGTGGTAGCGGAGACAGTTGATGGAGATTTTGGTTGCTCGATCTC
>VDFB02147374.1:0-41237 GCA_007258455.2 Sequoia sempervirens | reverse complement strand
ATGGATTACTAAGTTATAGACAAGATACATAAGGCACATACTTAGATTACATAAAAAAATAGTGTAATAATTTAGTTTGTACCCAAGACTTACAAATGCATGAGCCCATTGTGTAGAGATATGACATGAAAGCACATGCATATGGAGGTAGAAAAATTTTAATAATCAAAATCAAAACTATTGGCAGGGTGATGGATGTGGTTTTGGGTATGGGGAAAGGTTCTATGTCTAAATTAATGAAGGAGAAAATGGGGGAAGATCTTAGAGATGGAATTTTCAATGTGGAGAAGCCTAATGAATTGTCCAAGGCTCCCTTAATTCAAACATTGTATAATAGTCATTGAATTTAGGATTTCTTGAAGTTATGTGGGAGAATACTATAGAGGAATAAGCTACAAAACGGTTCTAGCATGGGTTGAGTGTTTTTAAGAAATATATCAACTTTAGCATTGGAATCATAGGGAAATAAGTAAACAAAAAAGATAACCCATATATCAATTTATCACTATGAGGAATGTGATCACAATACAACCACCCAAAATTTGTGATTCAACCAATAAACAATTTCAACTCACACCAAAAGTAAATGTTGAATATCAACACAATGTAGAAGAATATATTATAGCAGGCCACAAATATTAACCAAGGTCTTCATGAGATGATAAATTAAATAGTTATCTAATTTTTAGTCTTCTAAAGAAAAAAGATTCTTGTCTTTCTTGAAAAATTGTTTTCGATATACCATTCAAAATGGTCAAGAATTTCCAAAGGAGTTGCACACAATTATAAGGATAGATTAAGATCAATAATTGTTTATTGATGTCATTGTTTATGGTTGGTTAGTATATGACACATTTTTGATGCTGGAGTAGAAGTTAATATCATCACAAAAGATGCCTTGATCAAGATGTGATATACACTACTACAACCACACCAAAATATATTGTTCATGGAAAAAAAACTATAGTAGAGCCTCTAGGAGTCTTGCATTGTGTAGTGGTTAATATTATGAGATCCAAGTTTAAAAGGGATGCCAAGGTGATCAAATTAAAAAAAATGTGGATAACTAACTTGCTTTATCAGGAGGACCATGGTATTACAATAAAATACAAACATGACTTATGAAAAGGTTTATGGGTCAAGAATAGAGAATGATGAGTAGTCATTTGATTAGATGCGAACCATTTACATACATAAAGATTGTTAATGTGGAAGATGATAATATAATCTAATCTATTATCATGGGCCATAAGGAGAAACTACAACCACTAGATGATGGAGAACTTAGTTTGGTAACTATAGGATATGTTGGTGATGAGTTGTCAACCCTAAATACAAACTTGGGAAGAGTATCATGAAACTTATGTTTAGGTTGGGAAACTTAGGACAAATTTTTAAGGTGGGTAAGACCTCCTTCACTTATGGTTCTACAAGACCAAGGGGGTCTCCCTAAGGTGATTAATTAATTTTTATTACAAGGCTTATATAATTACCTTGTTGCAAACTATACTTGTTACAAAGTGTATCTTTAAATCGGTGTCACTATATACCTAAGTGTTAGTTTGAAAATCAAGGATACACACCTTTATATAACAAAAAATATTTCAAGCATAAAGCTTCATGACATGGATATACCAACACCTATTGTTGTTATATACTTACAACTGAAAGTTGGTAAAACTAATACAACACAACTAAAATAAAATGAGTATGGTTGAATTATTTTAATGTGTTGGGGGTAATGAGATATTGAGTCAATAGTGGGTTGGTGCCAATTTCAACAGGGAAAAAGAGTTATGGATTCATTAAAAACATGTGATGACTAAAATCATACTGTAGTACCCCTCCAGTTACTACTATGTGAATCAGTTTATTTGTATTTGTTTGCTAGTCGTGTAGTTGATTTGGATACAATATTATATCGCCTCTACTTACGACATTGATGTTGTACTAGTTGTTGAACCCTGTGGATGATTTATTGAATAACAAGATTATCTGGTTAAGTTTGTGTGAAGATATTATGATGGATGCATGTGCGTAGTGGATATGTAGTTTCTGAGTTTTAATGTGATTATCATGATGTGATAGATGTTTATGATTTAATGATGCTTGTCGGTCCTGGTGAAGAAGACAGTGCAACACTACTCACTTGTGAGTATCCTGTTGCGCCGCGATTCTTCTTCACGGTGTGTTTTCCAATATGTGATAATATGTTTAACATGCAATGTTTTATGCAGATACAGGTACCGGGTATCGGCTCCACCTGCTTGTTAGGTCTGAGCGTACCCTTATCCAATTAAATCATGTTGATTCGAAGATAGTGTCTGGTCCTTGTTTAACCATCATTCTTCGTTGAATGAGTACCCTATTGTCGCCCGTTGTCATTTGTTGTTTTGTTTTGTCGTGTCAATTTTGTCAGTGTTATTTTATT
This sequence comes from Sequoia sempervirens, assembly GCA_007258455.2. Taxonomy (NCBI): domain Eukaryota; kingdom Viridiplantae; phylum Streptophyta; class Pinopsida; order Cupressales; family Cupressaceae; genus Sequoia; species Sequoia sempervirens. Next base: position 38,806 of record VDFB02147374.1, on the reverse strand, counting down.
TGGAAATTAATTACTATTTTACTTAGTTAAATGGATAAATTGTTAATATATCTGATTAAATGCAAATTTGTATAAATATTAGAATAAACGTTTATGTTATGTTTATTGTTTAATTTATTAATTTAAATTAAGCAAGTCATTAAATTAAAAGAGAATGCAAAATTTGTTAAAAAGAAATTCTTTAAAAGTAATTAATTAATTACTTGTGCAAATATGTTTTATGTTAAAAAAAAATAAAATAAAAAAATTTCAAAAGAGTTGATTTCAAAAGTTAGAACATTCGAAAACAAGTTTGAGGGAAAATATCTTGATATTGAAAGTTCATAACCGCATGAGCAAGTTTAGGAAGGGATGTTTACATTCAGTTAAGTGGCAACTGGATTTAATTAATAGCATTAAATAGTTTTTGGGGATGGCAATTTGGGGCACGACAACGATTTTTGGAGAAAGAAGTTTTCACAACAGCCTTCCGGAAGAAGCTTTTGGCACAACAATACTCTGGAAAAAGTTTCTTGACAGTAATCATTTGTTTTCAAAAAAAAATTTGGTGATAAGAAATTTGGAAGGACTTTTATGAATTGATTGTGAATTGTATAAGAAGATCGGGATATTCAAAGTTGCAGCTGCAAATTCTGAGAGAATCCCTCAACATCATTCTGCAATCCTACGAATCAGGTTCCCCTGTGTATCATTTTTGTTTGTATTTATGTTTGTATTTATCTGAAATGTGATACCCACAAGTTTCTATATGAACTTTTTGTATATTTCTACAAGCATGGCGTGTATTCGAACCAACGCCAGTCAGCCCTTACCGTAGAGCTTAAGCTACCCATTTGATACCAGATAGATATCATAGCTATAAATATCTGCTTGATACTTTCTTTAAGGGTCGATGGCAGTCCCCAATTTTTACCACATACTGGTGTAGTGACAAGCGTGATCTGTAGAATGAGTTCAATATTAATTTTTGATTCATAGGCGCTTGAGGGTCAATCATGCACACCCAAAAGATCAGTAATATATAGATAAACTTATATATATATGTAATGCAATATAGGTTACCTCTGTTATAGTCTGTGCATCCCATCCTTTAATTCTGCGTGGCTGCATGTTTCTCGAATATGGCGATGTATTCATCTCTTTAGGTAAACTGAAAATACCTTGAAGTCACCAACTTATATCTCTCTTTTCCTTATTGATTCTCTCTTGCTGTAAATCGTTTGTGGGATTAATTCATCTATACCACATGGTTATTGCGCTTTGAATCTTTTGATCTATAGGAAATTTCAATAACAAAAAAAAACTGTAGAAAGTATAAGTGTTAGCATATAGAGGGCATTAAGCCTTTGTCTTGAAACTGTAAAAGTTCAATGATTAATATGTGTGGTCTTTCCTTCAAGCTGGCATCTCAGGCTTTCAAATTATGATATTATAAAGAATTCCCTCTGTCTTGTTGGCTTGTAATCCCAATTGCAATCTATAAGCTAGAAGAGAGATTGATATTAAGGAGGTTAAATTGCTAATAGAAGGTGTCGCCCTGTATGAAGTTGGACAGATTCAGTATTCTCTATAGATTGAAAAGTACATAGGTTTTGAATATTAACAGGTTGAATATTAGTCGTATGACTTGGTAATGTTCAATAGCCTATAAAAGACCCTCATTCGTATACTTGCTTCTATTCATTGATTTAATTCACTTCCTTGACTTCATTTATAATCTGATTTAGTTTCATCATTCGTACATTAAGGCAAAGGATGTGTAAATGAATTTTTTGATATCGGCCTGTCTCAGATGCAGTGCATGAAAATAGAGTGTTGATGAAATTTAAATAACCTTTATGGTTCTATTAGAGACCCTTCCATAGTTGTTGCACTTGAATATGGAAGGGAGTCTAGATTTAAATAACCTCTTGGATTCTGTAGAGCAGCAACAGTTGTACATGATTTAGGCGTTGGATTCAATTTTTAGACTGTTTCATTTGGCGTCAGAGGTATTCTCCAGCCTTCCAACATTTTGTTTTATCCTCCTGTACATGCGTGGTAGCCTGAAGTAATTGGTAGAAATGGTATTTCTCTGTATTGCAAACTGCAAACTAAGTGAGAATTCGCTGAGATTTAATCTAAACTACCAGTGTAAGGCGTCGCCCCTGCTCCAGTTTAGTTAGTCTGCCAGTCAAGCCAGTCAAGTTAGATTTTAACTTTCTGCATGTATTACCTGAGGCTTAAAAAAATTAATAACCTTCTTCTTTAAAATTTTGTTGAATCATATCTGAAAACCGGAGGTATTTTTCCTTAATCACTAAACTACAATCAAATCATGTAAATTCGTTGATTGTGTTTTTGATAGTCTTTATATAGTTGAAACTTAAATTTGTGAGTTTCATTCGATGCAATTCATAATTTGGCTGAATAATCATGGCATCAAAATTATTACATGTATATTAATTTTTAGTTAACATAAGTTATCAATTGGTAGACACATAAATTATAAGTTTGTATGAAATATATTTTGAATCTTTGGTAGTCAGCCTTTAAGTCTAGGGCCCACGGTTTTGAGTTTTCATTTACTTCTTTCATTTAAGATCCTGTAGATCTCTTTAAGCTTAACTTGTGAGCATATTCTAGCACCATCTTCAGGTAAATTGAATGCTTTGTAAAAGCTGAAGTTTAAGTCGCCCTCTTATCTGGAAAATCGTCTCTTGTGACTGGCATTGAGTACATTTAATTGTAAATAGGTGAATTTCGAAATAGTTATTATAAACCCATGTTGTTAATTTCTCTTGTTTTATAAGAGTTCAGATATTTCATTTAAGATTATGCAATTAGTTCTTTAATTTTGTTTGTCATTTGTTTTAAATGATAAAGAAATTATTCAATTTCATAGATGTGTATTGTGTTTAAATTTTAAGTGAGTTTTTTTTTTATTATTTATAGTAAAATTCTTCATTGAGAATGGAAGTACTCTAAATCAAATTCAACTTAGTGGGGTTTTCTAAGTTGAAGCTTTTATGTTAAATCTATTTATTAAAACAAAACTGAAATTCTTTGAATTGTACTTATTCTTTATAAGTTCGAGTTAAACGAAATTAAAGTGTTATGAAAAGATATTTATGTATGTGTAGAAGATAGTACTCTAGTTGTGATCTATTTCTTTTAATTATGCTATTAAATTATTGATTGTTGTTAAATAAGCAGTGATTAGGTAAGGTACCTGCATGTATAATTGTTGTGACGTATGGGAATATTTTTAAAAGGGTATATGTTTCATATATGTACTTTGACTTTTGTATAGAAGAGAAAAATCGTTATGCCTAGTATACATCTTTAGATAATTAAAGAATGAGTTCTTATATGTTCATTGATTCAAGTGAATTTTTGTTGGTATTGTATGGGCAATATTGTTGTGGTTGTGATTTATGAGTGTACTTTTGTAGTACAGAGTTTTATTTTCCAGAGGCTAGGGAACTCTTGTATTGAGATGTTTATTCTTTATAAGTCATGATGATCATTTGAGTTAATGTATTGCGTGATAGCCATGTACGTGGTGTTTATTACCTATGTGGTAACTGAGTATAATATATATTCTGTATCATGAACGGATTGTGGTGATGATTCAGTTTGTATGAGCTTGATGGCTATCTTTTTGGTTTATAAGTGTTGTAAAGTTGTAAAAGGAAGAGTGGCTTTCAATAAGGGCCGGTACCCAAAGTGGTAGCCAGGGTAACTTATCAGAAGTTTTTAATCTAGTGAAAATATTAATAATTGTACTTGGGAATTCATTAATTAAATTCAGATAATTAAATGCCTCACCTAGTGCCTTAATGCTCATTTAGATTAAGGGTAGGTTGAGAAGGCCTGGAATGGCTTGTCAAACACCTTGTCTTCTTGAAAGGTAATATGACTCCACATGAGTTAATCTAAGGGCCGGGAATCGGTAGAGACTGCCAGGGTAACTCTGGATGAGGGTTGGTAGTCTAGGAAGATTCACCAGGGTAACTTAGAACAACTATGTGATGACACTCTGTCCTAATGCATGATAGTAGTCTCTTGTGATGAGTTAACTGTTCATTGTGATCGTCTCTGGAATCATATATTATGAATACTAAGGTTTGTTGTGGTCATGTCATTATGTGTAGTCAGCCATGTAATGTATGTTCTTGGTTGTTTTTTTGGTTGTATTCTGGACCTGTCACTATCTCCTAGCACGGAGGGAGTGGACCTTCGGGTTCCACGCGGTTGGGTGGAAACTGTGCTACATTTTCATTGGATACTCTTACTGATGACATTTTACTTGTAGCTAATTCTTGATACTTTGATGATCGAGACACTGGACGCAGATCGTATTTGGATGTGGATATTTCATGTGAGGAGATGATTACCCTCTTTGTATATTTACCTCATGATTGAGGGTGTACTCATTGTAACATCATTAGATGTATTGAGATTTATGAGAATCTCACTGGATGTAATCTGAACATGTAAATGACTTGAACTGTTTAAGTTTATGGAAGTGGATCATTCTTGTATATGTTATGTACTTGTATTTTATAACTTTAATATTATGGTGTGATGTTCTTATAATAATGTATAAGTAACGTCGTCTTGGAATCCATTAGACATTTGTTTTATCGAATGACTTTAAAAAAATAAAATTATTCGGTTTATTCGTTACTTAATGCATTGTCTTTTGGAATCCCTGGCGGGGCGTTACACATACTGTAGCACATTAATGGGGGTTATATTGAAGATTGTATCTCTTGAAATATACAAGTAATTTGGGTTCTACCTATGACTTCAAAGAAATAATAAAATTTATAGAATATTCGATGAGTCTACTTAGTTATCCATAGATAGACTTGAAACATTTATTGTGAAAAGACAACATGCAAATTTTTTGTAGGGTTTTTATAGTCATGGCCACATCTAGATGTACATTATAGTATTAAGGGATATCATGAACACATCCTTAGAAAATTAATATGGTAATTCATTTAATTTATAAAGGTGAACAACCTAATATTATCAAACTAACATATAGATACAAAGTAAAATCCTACTAGGAGTATACTACACATTGGGTATTATTTATGTTAAGGTATACATTTGTTTCCTATAGAACTATATCTAGAAAACACCTTAGGAAAGAACCCCATGTCCTAGTAGAGCTAAAATTCAAAAAAGTATTACCCTCTTAGTAAAGTGGTCTAAAGTTTCCCTATATAAACATAAGTGTGAATTTTTCCTATATTTATAACCCTTGGTTCTTAGGAGAATCTTACCTTTAGGGGTTTAGGGAGTTAGAAATCCAAGCACCAATATAATGACACAATTATTGGGGATAAATTAATCATTTTGAGTAAGATGCAATTAGAGAAAACTTAAAGACCTTAGTGACTTAGAAGTTATGCAACTATGTATTTGGGTAAGTTGGTAGTCCATCAACTCATGCTAACATCATGGTGTCATTTTTGGGGATATAATATGTCATTGATAGAGAAGTGTTGATATGATTATACCTTAAGAACCCTAGTAATCTTGTGAAGAGTATTGGTTAGTGTGTAATTTGATAGACTATCAACTTATGCTAGAAAAATGACACCATTTTTAATGTATTTATGATTTATTTATCATATCTTAAACACCCTAGTGATTCATTAACATCAACTCAAATAATTTTTTTGACCCGAGCTGCTAGGAGGATAAGTCTGATATTTGTTGATAAATGATATTTTGTCTCTACTAAGTGGAGAATGAAGACTTTGTTCAAAGTCAAATGTAGAACTATCTTGTAAACTAAAGAATTAAAATGGAAAGAGGAAGGTGACGTAGATATGAAAATTTAAAAGAATAATCTTCAACTAATATTAGGAGACAACAAGCCACATGGAGACTTTAGTAAGTCATCTAAGCTAGATTCTCAAGATATAGAATTACTAGGTACATCAAGTAGAGAGGGTTGATTCACAAACTTTTTCTTAACATCAACATAATTCTAATGATTTAGTTGATAACATGGTTATAAGATATACGATGGTGTATAGGCTTGAATATGAGATAAAAAAGGAATGACACCCTTGGTTGTAGAAGAAATAGGGATAAATTTAATTATGACCTTATGAAAGCTTTTGGCATGATAAATAGGAGTTTGGAAACACATCTTGCTAGTAGGCATCTTAATTCTCCCAATATTCCACATAGGGAAGAAATTGAGCATAACACATTATTCTATGATGTAAGTGAATGGACATGTTTAGATTTTGAATTGATGGATAGATATATAGATCAAGAAGTGACATGACATATGATATTAGATAGTTATATCAATATGTTAAGAGAAGTTCAACAAACTAGAAATGTTAGGTAAGATAAAGCAAAATCTTAGGGAGAAAAACCACAAAATAGAAATTGAAACCATGCTTAGAATGCTAAAAATGAAGTACATAACTAGCAACATAATAAAAAATATAATTCTAGACAAATAATAATTGTTCCCCTAAGAATATAAGTTCATAGATTCTTGTGAGTGAGATAGCCATCATGAATGGAAAGATATAGAAAAATAAAGTTTTACATAATTTTGAGCTATCCTAATCAAATATAAAATGATATTAAAAAAATGTGACAAAATTTAAGGAAACAATGCTACTTCTAGAGAGTAACATCTCATGCACTTTATTAATACCATTAATGAGTATGAAATTGAGGATGATGATGCATGATGAAGCTGCTTGTGTGGTCATTGGAGGAGAGTACTAAAGAATTATATAGAAGCTTTCAAAACATAAACATAGACTCATGGGATGAGTTTATGAGGATTTTTTAGATTGTAGTACAAAGAGTTAATCCTATGTCTACAACCCATGAGTTTATTTCTTTAAATAAAGGAACAAATAAATTAGTTGTTGATTTCAATATTAGATTTGTAGAGACAATGGGGAATGTTCCTCCTCATTTTAGGATAAATGAATCAATGTTCTTGGTTTGGTCTTATATTGTGGAGCATTTGATGCAAATATTGTATATTATCTTTGGGATAAGAACCTTAAAACATTAAGGGAAGCTTACGTGCCATGGTAATTAACATTGAGAGAAATATGAGAGAATTTGGTAAAAGTGTTAAGAGAGATGATGTGAAACTCTTAAGGCTAGATGCTTCCAAGACCTTTAATCAAGCCTCTCACTACTAAATATAAAATTGAAAATTTGATGGGGGTGATGAAATATCACTCATATATGTTTGAAATAAATGAGAAGGGATTTCCTTATAGTAGTTCTACTACACACTTGAGTGAAGGTCAAAGATTGCATGATAATACCTACAATCATGATTGGTCTAAGATACCTAGATAGAATGAAATCTAAAGATACCTAGACAAGGAAATCAAAGACACCAAGAAATACATACCCCTAATCCTTTGAGTAAGGATCACATAAATCCCCAAGAGGATTTATTTTGGTGTGATATATACTAGATGGCTCATGATCCAAAGAGTGTTGTTACAACAATAGTCCAGAAAAATAAATAATTCCCAAATAAAGATGGTGTACCTAGATATTATGAAGATGATGACATGGACATAGTAAAATCTTGTGAAGGGGATAAATTATTTTAATATGACCAAGACAACCACCACATCTAGTATGAGTTTCCAAATTAAGATTTATAATAGCTTAAGGAACTCATTCAATAGAAGTACAAGAGAGAAATAAATTCCAATGAGGATATCAAAGCTCCTACTAATGCAACTATCTTGAAAGTGTAGAGTGAATACCAACTAAGAAATAGGAAAGAATATCAAAGGTCACATTAAAAATGTAGTTTTACCTGATGCATTGGTTGCACATGAAAAAAAGGGAAATTAAAATGAAGAGAATACTAAAACAGGCATGAATAGGATTGTAAGAATATCTCCACCAAAGAGGAAGATGCGCATGCTAAAAGCCTCTATGCAAAAGAGGTTTATACCAAAAAAATAAGTTTACTAATATATACCATCCAAAAGTGTAGGCCATCTCGAGAATAAAAATGTAAATTCCATGACAAGTCAAACAAGGAGGATGCCATATGAAAATTTAGACACAATGAAAGGATTTGGAGCTATAGTAGAGAAAAAGATCATTGCTAATAATAATGATAAGGTAATTCCTTTCATTTATAATGATAATAACTATTCCATTATACACTCCTCTACTTGAATATAAACCCATGGATATGGCGCTAGCTTTGAGACAATTAAATGTTCAAGTTCTAATAAGAGAAATACTTAGGATCTCTAATCATACAGAGAGGGCCTTGCTATATATCAATGCTCCAACCATATTAAATCAACCTAATGATTCCAAAAGTGTTCCTAAGGATAATGTGGATGTGGAGGCCAATACTTAGGAAACACCTAAAGTGCATCTTGGTAACCAGTGAATTATAGAATCATTGTATACCACTTAAGTAATAAAGGGATGGTTAATACTTAATTTATGTTGGATTTCAAATCTTCCAACAATGTAATTCCATTAGAAATCATGAACAAACTAGGCTTGAAGGTCTCTAAATCTTATGGAAGGTTGTATGCCCCATATTAGAATATCATATCCTACCAAGGGGAAAATACTCAGCATGTCCAATAATGTTGTATGAGATGCTATAAAAAAATGTTTGATTCCTTTGAAATAAAGTGGTTGGACATCTAGATGAAAATATTTTATTTGATACCCTTGTTATCTTGGCTTCAAAATTTGATACTTCTTTGACATCATCCTATTGTTGATATAGTGTAGAGGTTTGCAATAGATCGAGCATTCTTGATAATATATAATTGGTAGGATCTTGATGATGATAAGTAGATATATATGAGTTATTGAATTGCATTAATCACTTTGAGAATCAAATTATTGATTGGAAACACATGGGAGAAGAATAAAATGGAAAAGAGACTCTCTTTGGAAATAAAATAATTTAGTTTAAAACCAACATTATCCCAATAGGTATTGTGGCCCTAGAGAGAATGTTTGATCATAATGATTGCTATATAATGAGAAGCAAGCTTTTCAATAAAGAAGATGTGGAAGGTGTGAAGTTAGGAACTAAGGCGACTCTTAGTATGATCTACATTTGTAATAAGCTCAAACTGGTAGAGAAGTAGGTGTTGATTGAATTATTAAATAATTTATAAGAAATTATTTGTGTTGTCATATTATTGGCTAAAGGATTATAAAGGGGATTTATTCTAGCAGAAAATTCCATTAGAACTTGACACAAAGCCTTTTAGAGAAAAGAAAAGACCCATTAATCCCATGCTGGACCCACAAATAGAAAAGGGCCTATTGAAGCTAATAAAGGGTAGAATTATCAAGTCAGTTATACATTTAGAGTAGGTTCCTAGTCTTTCCCTAGTAAGAAAGAAGAATGGGGAAATTATGCTTGGTGTGGATTTTTCAAATTTTGAACATTATGCCCCTGAAGGACAATTATCCCCTATCTATTATGGATCATTTTATATAGAAGGTGATAGGGGTAAAACTAATGTTAATGATGGATGCATTCTTAGGGTACAATTAGATCATGGTCAAAGAGTCAAAACAACCAAAATTTTCCTTCACAATTCCATGGATCACATTTGTATATGTCAGGACATGCCATTCATATTAAATAATATAGGAGCTACTTTTCAAAGGAAATGGATGTTACTTTTGTCAGCCTTATTAATAAAATAATGGTGATCTACCAAGATAACTTGAATACCTACCCCAAAGATATAAATAACCATATAAAACACTTGGAGTTAATATTCCTAAGATACCTAAAGTACAATATTTCTCTAAATCCTAAATAGTGTGTATTTGGTGTGGAAGAAGGAAGAATTATTGGACATATAGTGTCCAAGTATGGGGTGAGGATAGACCTAGAAAGAGTGAAATATATTGAACTCATTCCTCATTCTAAGATATTCAAGGCAGTTTAGTCCTTCTTTAGGTAGATCAAGTTTGTTACGAGGTTTGTTCTTAACTTCATTGATTAGATAAATGCCATCTCCAAGGTACTTAAGAAAGGGAAATCAATAAAATAGGAAAAGGAATCAGTTAATTCATTCATGGAGATCAAGGAGGCACTCAAGAAGGCATCAATGTTAGTAAGTGCTGATTATTCTAAACTATCTCATTTATTTTCCTTTGCTTCATTCTACATAATTGTTGTTGTTTTACTTCAAAAGAATGTTTCAAAGGTTATGGACAAGTAATTAATTTCTTTATAAAATAATTGAGAGATGCTAAATTGAACTATCTCATCAAGGATAATAATGTCTATAGTTTTGTTAAGGTAGTGAAAAAAGTTTAGATCTTATCTTGTAGGATCAAAAATCACCATCCATGTGTTACATACAACTATAAGAGATATCTCTGCTCAAAAAGTGACATTAGAAAGAGGTTCAAATAGATCAAGAAAATCTAGGAATGTAACATATAAGTTAAGACTACAAAGCTAGTTATAGGTCAAGGAATTGCCAAGTTGTCGGTTGATATAAATCTAGATGCAACTGAACTACATCAAGTGAGCTTTGATTTAAACCTTCATTCTTGTCAATTAAATAATTTTCCTTAGTACAAGGACTTTTTTTTGTATTTAGAGAATTTGAGTTATCCCCTAGGATTGGATGATCAACAAAATATGACATTAAATATAGACATTCAAAATATTTACTACTCCAAGACTAGCTAATATGGAGGAGCCATGATGGTTTTCTCCTTAAGTGTTTAGAGTAGGAGTAGTTTATAAAATTCATAAATGAATATCACCAAATATTGTGGTGGATTATTTCATGTCAAGGAATATTTCTCATAATATTATGATAAAAAGTTATTGGTTCCCCACATTATTCAAGGATATGGTTAATTTTTTCAAATAATGTGACATGCTTGACAATTTTTTTTTGGAAAAAAAAGGTTTGTATGTGCACTCCCCCTTCCATTTCAGTTGAGGCTTAATTCCAACAATGGGGTATTGATTTAATAGTAAATTTATGATAAACCAAGTAATATATACAAAAGGATACTAATGGCCATTGATTACTTCACCAAATGCATGAATGTAATCCCCCAAATAAATACAAAGCGATGATTTTTTTCTAATTAATATCATCACAAGGTTTGGTATGCCATAAAGGATAATTATTGATAATGGAATGTGGCTTAGATAGATTATGAATTTTTTGACATGTGTTCTAGATATAAGATAAATCTAACACATTCATCTCCTTATCATCTACATGGAAATGGATAATATTAATCTATTAAAAAATATATCATGACTATAGTTAAACAATAAGAGATAGGATGATAAGTTAAAAGTTGTTTTTGGATAGACATGATAACATATAAGAAGGAAATTGGAAGGACCACTTTGAATTTTCCTACATAGTTGAATCCAATATGCCAATTATCCTTGAACTTCTTGTATATAGATTGCTCCAAAAAATTGAGAGGAAAAAAGCCATCTCCTTAATATTGATGAATTGAATGAGTTAGAAGAATCAAGAAGGGATACAAATGAAAGGAAAATGTTGGGATAGAAAAATATGAAGTAATTTTTTATAATCGAGTTTTTCAAAGATATTTTTTAGGTTAGGGACTTTGTCTTCATGTGGAACTCTAGATCCAAAGATAAATACATCATAGAAAAATTTAATCCTTAAGTGTCAGACAGGGCTATCAAGTAATAGGGAAATATTGTATAAGAAGTTTCTACCTCGAAAACTTGGATAGATAATTCATGAAGATACTAGTTCATGGCTAACATATCAAGCATTACTTCTCTTGAGGATTTATAGTCTTGTTTGGTCCTATGTACATATTTTTCTTCTTTCATTCCTTGTCTTGCCTTGTATTATATATATTATGTTGTGTCTTGTGTATTTTTAACCCTTGTTAGTCATGTTGACGTGCAATTATCTTGTCCCTGCCTAGTGGTTCCATTTTAGTCTACATGCTAGAGATAGATAGAATCACATTATGCTTGCAAGAGACACACATCCCTAACTAGAGCCAATGTTGGAATCCAATTTTATTGTGTCAATTTTTCTTGAGTCATATCCCCCTTATGAATTTTATCCTTATTTATCCCATAACTCATAATTAATCTAAGAAATTTTCCTAATGGGTCTCCCTTGGTCAAAGTCTACATAAGTGTTGCTCTTCACCATCCCCCATATTCCCTTAAACTATTGGAAGTTGCCAAAAGTCCAAAAGTGATATTTTTTTGGGTTTTTTGGTCATTTTTCTAAGTGTGAATCTTTTTAAAGTTTCAAAAATTTCCATCTAGGCATACCTTTCCTCTGACCCCTATTTTTCTCTTTTGTCTTGTTAGGTTTTTGGATTTTCTCATCCAAGTATTTTTTTCCTTTGATATTAGGATATTTACATTTTAGAGATAAAGATACAAGAATACCTATAACTTATTACTTGTACATGAGCCATGACACATCTATAATCCTCAATTCCCCATCCTTTTTTCTATAACATTTTTTAGAGTAATAGATTTTGTCATCCTCTTATCCACTTCCTTATAGAATGAGTTCCTTGGTATCCTTGATCCTTGTTTCATTATATATATTATTAGAATTGGATACATGAGAATACCCCTACCATGATACCTTGGGCATGAGTTACAATGTATTCTAGATTCTTGACCCTTGAAATTTCACATTATATTATTTGCTCAGGTCCACGAGTTTGGACCTATTCTTATTTTTATGCCTTGTGGGACAAATTCCTTGGTATCCCCAATCCTTGGCTCTTGATATTTCCCTTCATGTATCCTCTTAGAGTTAGTGATGTAGATATACATTTATTTGCTTGCTTTAGGAACAAGGTATGGTGTGTGCCATTTATAACCAAATTTGATGTTATAACTACCCCAAGAGGTTTTTCTTACCTAGAAATAGTGATTAATTTTAAAGGATTAGTTTCACACACTTTCAATGATAGAAGATGAGCGAAACCCCTGCGATTAGTAATACAATGATAGAGTTCCAGCTACTAATAATTTTCATGCCATCTCTAGGCCACCATTTCAATAAAGTTTGTGGTCTCCTCCTTTCCCTATAAACCATAATAAATGGGTGTTATTAATGCTCATAATAGTTGTGATAATAAATAATAAGACTTTTGTACAACTCAAGGTACCTTTACACATCTCTAAGAGGAAATTTCTACATGAAGGTATTCAGGGTGATGATGTCAAAGGCATAGGAAACCTCAAAAATGGTGGCTGTCTTTGTTATTTTTACCAATAATACATGAATGTTTTGAAGGGTATAATTCTAGATTTTTATTATCTTGGTGAGGGAAATTTTTGTTGTAGAGAAAAATAGATAAAATTTGTTTCAGACCATTATAATTTTTATTTATAGAAAAGGGTCAAGGTATTTTATATTGTAATGATCTAGGTTGCATCCCAAATGTGTAATGAGATATTTTAATCCCTAAAGAGTGAGTCAATAGTGTAGATTCAACATTATCTAAATGTCATCATGTATATTGTATGTGTTTTTGGATGTTATTTCTAATTAGTTAGTAAGTTAGATGATTATTAAATTATTCTAAAGGTTTTGTAAGAAATATTTTCAAGTAATATAAGAAATGGGGTTATTCATGGATTACTAAGATATATTATTTTAATGTTCTAAAATTTTATCCATCTTCTCATTTGTATGTACATATCCTAGCTTATGTGTAGAGTTTGAAGGTGCAGTCTTTAGTGACATCTTTATTAAGGTGTTATCAAGTGGATTCCTATAATTTCATCCTTTTTTTTGTGTTTAAAAATTGAAAATTTATCACCTAGATAGATATAGGCACCCATTTGCCTCATACTCAACCTCTTATCACATAGGTACACATCTTAAACAACCAAATTTATATTGTATTCTATATTGTTTTGTAGTTAGGATTTCTCACTACCATATCTAGAAGTAAATTACAAGATTAAGAGCTAATAGGAACACATCCTTAGACACCTAATGTGTTAGTTCATTTTCTTTATAAAGGCACATAACCTTATATCATAAAACTAGCATATAGATACAAAGTGCCATCCTAATAGGAATATACAATGCATTGGATATGGTTTGCATCAAGGTTTATATCCATTATATAGAGTTATATTTGAAACAAAACCATATGGAAGCCCATATTATCCTAGTAGATTGAAAAGACAAAGGTCTTATCCACCTTAGTATATTGGTCCAAAGTTTCCCTACCTAAACATAAATGTGAAGTCTTCCTCCTTTAATTTGACACCCTTTACACTTAGGATAAGCTTACCTTTAGGGACTTAAAACTCTATTCATAAACATATATGAATATAATGTTAAATAAAAAGTGAAGTATTACATCAAAAACATCAAACTAAGCATATAAATATTAATGTGTTCATGCACCAACCAATAAATAGAAATGGAGAAAGCATAAAAATTAGCAAACAATGATAACATAACACATAAGCACTAGATATATATGGAGAAACACTTGTTTAAAAAATCCACCTTTAAAGAAAGATTAAGTCTATATTAATATTTAAACTAAGAGTACAAGTACAAGAAACTTCTCTCAATCAATAATCTTTAGGGAATTAGGGACTTAAAACTTTATGCACAAACATATATGAAGGTATTGTTAAATGCAAAGTGAAGTATTACATAAATAACATCAAACTAAGTGTATAAATAATGTTAATGTGTTCATGTACCAACCAATAAAGGAAAATGGAGAAATTATAAAAAATTAGCAAACCATGACAACACAACACAAACACTAAATATATGTGGAGAAAACCTTGTTGCAAAAAAATCCACCATTTAGAGAGACTAACTCTATATTAATATTTAAAATAAGAGTACAAGTACAACAAAATTCTCTCCTCAATCAAATAAACATTCTTGTAATACCTATGTATTTGTAAAAATTGTATTACAACCACCATCCCAAAGCTCCAATATATAGAAAAATCATAAAAAAGAAACCATGAATAGTTTTAAAAATGAGGGGAAAATACTATGGACCTAAAATCATGCACCCATGATCTCCATGCAAAATTTCAATATCCACATCCTCTTGGTTAACCTCCTGGATTAGAATATGACTCCTTGTACACCACTTATGTATCATAAATCTTGCCATACCAATAATATTATTGTATTAAGGAGACTTTCTCAATCCTAGGTTCTCTATGAGGGAAAATTAATGCCTCTTCACATCCCATGATGATGAAGGTGCTCCATAACTCTGACTGGACTTATTTTGTAACCCCTCATGATAAATATCATTACAAGTACATATAAAAGAATAAAATAACAATAAATAATTATCCCCTCACATATAATGGACTTCGATTTCAACCTCAATATTTCTTAGAGATTAAAAATTTATTTATTATTTACAATTAAAATAAGACTTTAGGATTTCAAGGTGAATGATAAATATAATCCCAAAAGGTATTGCATGAGGAGATAATAATTAGTTGGAGAAAATGAATATTAAGTACAAAGAAAAGGATAACATGACGATGAGAAGAAAGGACTATGAAGTGATGAAATATTTGAGAAAATAAGTATTCTTATGAGGTACATACAATAATTATAAGATGAAGAAGTTGGTTCTTGCAAGACCATACATATTTTTAATTCTAGTAATGCATATGAAGGAGAATTGCTTGAAGGTTTTAGTTTATCACCAATGTGCAACATTATAAATTTTTATGAGTATTGAGGAGGAGAAATGGAAGAAGAAAGTATGTATATGAATTGGAGAAATAATATGTTCAAAAATTTGGAAGAGGTTGAAAAATATCAATCACTAGAATTGGAAAGACTAGAAGACATAGGCATTAGGAAGAATAGATGGTGAAATGGAAGGGGTGACTAATTAAAGGGTAAATATGGCTATCCATATTTGAGGTGAACTATTATGGGTTCCTTTAATTATCTTAAATTGAGATATTCATGTTTTATTTATTTGTGGTGTTTGATATAGAAGATGTAGGGTGTACTTCAGCAATAGATTACATCAGCTAAAAACATTTTCTTTCCAATTACCTAGAAGTATCATAGTAATTTTTTTCTTATTACATAGCTCAATTTTTTCTACAATTAACATTTTAGCAAACTATCTCATTATATATATATATATATATATAGTGTTATGGACCTTGTTGTGATATATTGAAGAAAGCATATGCTAGAACACAAAGTTGAGATTAAAGAAATATTGGACAATAAAATTGGAAAGAAAATGAGACCTAAAAATTATGAATATTATTTGGTGAAGTAGAAGGGAATATTGATTAAATTATCAACATTTATATCTATAATTGAGGTGAACTATTGTAGTTTTCCTTTAGTTATATTAAAATGAGAGACTCAACTTTCAGTTACTTAGAACTTGTTTGATATAGGAGCATCTAAGGTGTAAGAGAAACCTTGCATCACCCTAAAATATTTTGTTTCATATTTTTAGGTAGGTCTAGAAGTATTTTAGTCATTTTATTCTTGTTTCATTTAAATAATTTCTATCTACATCCAAAATTTTACTACACCACCTCATCAATATCCAGGGATTATTTCTACTATGTAATATTACATATTAAAGATAGACTATTGTAAAACTCATTTTAATATATATGCCATGATTATTAGTGTGAATGGGGATAAATGAAAAGGTCAATCAAGAGGGAAAACAACACAAGGGTTAGATCAAATCATAAACCAAGACCCAATTGAACAAATTACATCCATTACCAATGAAGTGGTAAACTAGAATCAAATGAAATAACCAAGAAATGAAGAAATTAAACAACTCAAACCTTACTTTTACCTCAGGTGCCAAGAATGCAAGTCCTTACTCCATTATTGGATTATGCCTTCACATGTTGGATTTCTCACGCTTGCATAAACCCAATTGTGCAAAAGCTCAAAATATTGATGACAATGGAGGATTGGTAATTTTCAAGCTTAATGGGAGAGAATTGCCAATTTGCTCAAAACTTTGAGGAGGATCCATAATGAATGATTAAAGATTGTTTTATATATTTCAAAATATCTAGTTGATAGTCGAGATTAAAATATGAGATCAATGGCTGAGAGTGAATTAAGGGGTGAGGAGCCATGCATGAAGAGGATCTTCCCTAAATTTTAGGAAGATATTTTGAGATATTTTGGAGGGAAGATATTTTCAAACTTGAATTTGAATTTTGAAATATTCTTTTTTGGAGGGAATGTGCAAACCAAATAAATTAAATAATTCATTTAATTTTGGAGAAAAATTAGTTAATTAAATAATTAAGAAATTATTTAATTATGAGGGATAAGAAGCATAATACTTTTTAATTAAATAATAAAAAAATATTTAATTAGGTGGGTAAGAGGAAAATTAGAAAATTAATTAAATAATCAAAATGATTTAATTAAAGTGGGAAAGTGGAAATATGAAAATTAATTAAATAGTTAAAATTATTTAATTAAGGTAAAAATAGAGGAAAAATGATAAACTAATCAAATAATTAAAATTATTCAATTAATAAAGGAAAAGAGTTATTTTAATCAAATAATTGGACATTATTTAATTAAAAGTGATGAAATAGAGAATAATGAGTGAAATAATGGAAAATGGTGAATTACGGGCATGTATGATGTGTTAGCCAATTTTAGACGTCTATAATTAGCTAGTATTATTTTAGGTGCATATACTTTTTAAGTCACCCTTAGGTAATATTAAATAAAGACATGAATATATATACTTTTTAATACATCATACTAGTTTGTTAGAATAACGTATTAATCACACACATATGTGATATTACTAGATCTCTCTAGTATTTTTTTAATTTTAGTAAATTCCCAAGTGAAAGGTACCTTGGATATTTATAATTGGAGTGCATAATCCATTGGTAAGTTTTCCTCTTAAAGTGGTTATACGAAGATAATATAAAGCATTTCATTTCTCTATTTTTTACATATATCTATGTGCATTATTTTTTATTTCCTTTGCAATTTCTTTAAAAGTAGTATCAAATATTTCTTAGGACTCCTTTTTTGAAAAATTATATGTTTAGAGATTTTTGTGACTATCTCGCCTTACTCTCTTGGTATATTAGTGATAATAAATTGGCTAGAGAAGTAGTGGAACAAAATATCTTGTCCAAAATCTACCCCCTTTTCCCCCTTCTAAGTAGTTTTTTAGTTTTTAGGTTAGAAACCATGTGCAAAGGGTTTTTAAATGTGTTTAGAAGAGTTTTCATTCTTGGATAATATAAATTTCTATAAAGATTTTGATTTCAATACCCAAGCATCAAATAACCTCTATATACAACCACAAGCTTTCATGTATTCTTAGGTAAATAAAAAACCTTTAGAATTAAAAAAAACCTAACTAGTAGCATTTCATCATATGAAAATTATGATGAAATAGTAAGAAGTTAGCCCCAATAAATTAATTTAAATATACCTTAGAGATATGATAACGAAAAATAGTGATGATCTATTATCCATCATTAGTGCTTCCTAATATTAGGATGATAATATTTATGCATGAGATTAGCATATTTGTGAACTCATAGATCATACACAACCTATAGAAGCATTACCTCTTATACCTAACTTTATAGAGTTAGATCTTGGAATTAATAGCCAAAATATAATACAAATAAGTGTTTTTTAATGTTACATTAGTTAGACAACACATCATATTATTGTGAAAATAGAAGATAGTTTCTAGCTTGCAAATTTTATTTTTTAGTTCAAACTATAGGTTCAATTCATATACATTTCATAATTTCATAAATTTTAAAGTCAAATTATCTCAATTTTGGAATAATTTGATAGTTTATCCATAAAATTTAGCCCAAAGGGTATTAAAATTCCAAAATCCTAAGAATAATTTTTGAGCCAAATTTTACCCCTTCTAGTGGTTTGTTCCATTGCGATCCTTTTTGAGCTAGTCATTTTTGTATATGACTCTAGGTGCCTTATTTTTTCTTATCTTGGGCTAATAATGTAGGAGCGTCCCAAAGTGTAAGAGCGATCTTGCATCACCCAACAATATTTTCTTTTACTTTGTTTGTTTCTTTACAAATTTTCATTCACATTCTAATTATTTCCAATCACATATATCCTACCACATATCATTGCAGTTGCACATATAATCTTATGTTTGGAAGTATATGTTATACAATAATCCTAAAATATTTCATTTGATTTACAAGTGATTTGGATCACCACAAAGTCTTAATTTGGCCTTTGCCCTTTGATTAAGAATTACTGGCTAACACTTTATTTCACTATTATTGCTTGCAGTAACTTATTAAATCTTGCATAAATAAAGGAACACATTCCAAGGTATATTAGACCTAGAAGAGATTAATATGTAAATTTAATCAAGATACATTGATCCTTCATTTCCCTATTCATTCCAAAATATTTATTTACAGGTTTGTGCTGACCATCTATTTCATTAGGAATTAAGCTTTGTGTCACCTTGTGGCTAACTATTATCACTCTTAAGACTAAAAGAAGATATATTAACATCCTTGAATATCATTAAAGTTTATGAAGAAAGTAAAATATAATTTGGCATGGTATTATACTATAATATATTTTTAATTCTTTTCCCATTTGACAATCAAATAGTTGAAGCCTAGGATGTTAGAATCCCATTATAGTAGATTATAATTCTATTATGAATGAATAAATAACATATTTTTTTCCTTCATTAGACTCTTTGATTATGACTACATCAAATAATATTATACATAGATAGATTTTTTTTTGTAAATGTCATAAAGCCTGAAATTTTATTAATATAAGCATAAATACATATATCAAGAAAGGAGGGACCTATAACAAAACATCCCATTATTAAACATACGAGAGGGCCATACAAAACAAAATTAGCCTTAAAAATAGGGAAATAAGGGCCTCCAAGAGCCATAACTCGACACAGAGATGAACCGGACCCGAGAAAACATTTACACCCTCAATCCCCATGAAACAAAAAAAACTATAACAAAACTATGCAAAGGACTGGCCAATTTCTTCCTTCAGAGTTAATATTGTAGGTAGCATGAGAGGATGAGCAACAAGTGTGAGCAGAATGGTCATGGCCTGACAGATTTAAAAAACCCAACCATAGAGGCATGCACCCACTTGAAAGCTTCATCCATTTCAGCTTCCTCACACACTTACAAAGCTTGTTTTAGAGTCATATAAACACACAAGTACCCAAAATTTTTCATTAGATCTTTATGCTAGAAAAGGCCCCCAACCAGAGCTTTCCCATTATGGAGATCGTAATCTCAAATGACAATTTTTAATGAGCACCTACTTCTACTTGACCCATAAAAAAATTATCTTGCACATAGTCTACCGCCAATAGAGCAACCAGACCATAATGCTGAAGGAGATCCATAGCATTAGAAAGGAACATAGAAGTTACATGAGAGGGATATAACAAATGTGGATGCTTGTGTAGAATATAATCACCTACAATTACCCTAATTGCCACCTCCATCCAAGCATAATAAATCTTAAAGATCTTTTTCAACATCTCAGATGAGAAAGCACCTGACTCTGGGCATTTGGAATTGGGATGAACACACATTTATTGAGAGGATCCAACTCTATGATGATCGCCAAACATAAGAGAGAACATAACACCACCAAAGGAAAACACAAATGATAATGCCAAGGAATGAGGGCTGTGAGTGCTTAAAAAACGAAACTGCACGCTTGGGAGTCACAACTTGCCCAAAACAGTGTGATGAGAAGACACCACCTTGACACAAAATCATTAAAGCACATTGAAACCATCAGAGGGAATTAATATGGAGAATGATGTAGATGATACCACTCGTCGCTAGCTAGCCTGAATGTACTGTATAACACCAAAAAATTCCACTCGCATGAAACATATCCAAGGCCAATTATATTAATGATTGATTGAAGTATGACATATGATCATGATTTGGAGACCTCCAAATTTTCCACCTTGGATACAAGTGTCAGCCCATGCACACGCGAGAAACCTACCAACACATCCAATATAAACAAGTTAGATTCACCCCTTTATTTGGGGTTTGCCATCATTAGATACGATTAATTGGAGAGATGGGAAGTTGTGAAGGTCCTCCATCATAAGCAATTAATTTATCTGCAGAGTCACAAGCTAGATTCACCATACCATCCGCCAGCTGGTTTGCCTCCCTATAACAATGGCCAATTTGAAAGAAAACAAAGTACTATAATTAGAGTAAAATATTTTGCAAAATATAATTTAGATGTTAGAAAGGAGACTTTTTATTTTTACACGCATTAACCAAATTTAGTGAGTTACCCTCAATCTAGATTTTCTTAATCTTGTATTTTTTTTAAGAACAAGTCTTCTAAGGAGAGCCTAAGCTTTTGCTTTGTTGCTTGTACCATTTGGAAGATTTAAGGCAAGGGATGCCAAGACATTCCCTTGTTGATATCTAATTGCACACCCTAGACCTGAAACTCCAGAATTCCCATGGGAAGCACCATCAAAGTTAAGTTTCCAAGTCCCTTGTTAGGGAGGTTTCAAACACATGATGACTTGTTGATCGGGTTAATTCTAGAGATAGGAATAGCACCAAGAGTCAGTAATGTAATACTTTTACAAGAGGCCATCATTTAAAAATACCATGATGTAAAGGTAGTGCTATAACCTATAGCTCGAAGTTTTAAAACCCAAGCCATCACTGTCTCTAAGATTGAAGATTCCAGTTTTTGAAGAACTGTAGAGGGCGAGCTGATTTATTTTCTAAAAATATTTCTATTTATTTCCCACCAGATGTTTTAAATTAACAATGAGGGAGAGACAAGCCAAAGGGCAGATAATTGTGATGACTTAAAGAGCTTAGGCCAACTATTGAAAACATGTAGAAGATTATTACCAAGTGGGGCCCACCAACAAAGTTTGTTCCAAAGCTATTTCAAACACATCTATGCAAAATCAAACTGTACAAGAAGGTGATCCAGAGTCTCAACACATTTTCCACAAAGTACACACATGAATGCTTCTATGATACCTAGTTTTTCCAATCTTTTACTAGTCAGTTTCTATTGTTGAGTGCCAACCATGAAAAGCTCCATTTTTAGTGATGGTAACATTATAGTTCCAACATAACATGGGTATGTGCAGGATCATCATGGAAAAAACAACCCCTTAAGTGGCGAAAAATTTAGAAAAATTAGAGTTAGGCAACTTGACGTAAAAATATGAATAAGTTATCTATATTATTTCAAAAATATGTAAGAATAGAATCTGTAGTGAATTGAATGTAGTTTCTAAACTACTAGGTTTATTTTTAAAAAATAAAAATCTATTTGGTGAAAATTTGAAATTTCAATGTAGTAGTACTTAAATTTTAGGGAAAAAATAAGAAGTAGGTTTCTGTCTAACCACCCTAACCACAATAAAATGATAATTTTTTTATAAGATTTTAGATATAAGTAGAGGACTCATGTCGATATGATGCATATTTTTTTGTAATTTTTGTCCAAGTAAATAATTAATTATGAATTTTTTATTACAACTTAAAAAATATAAAAACTTGTATGTCGACCACCTTAACTTGCTCAAAACTTCATGAAATTCATTTTTTTTAATCCTATATATGCGAAGCATAGAATGTGATGCATGTTTTGGATTCAAAAATATGATAATGTTTGAAAGCTATAAATGTTTTTCAATCAGCCTATCAATCAAGACTTTAGTCATAATTCAAATAGAAAATGAATAATAATTATTTATTAAATTCAAAGTAAAGCATAATTTATATTGGTGGAAAGCTGAGAATATCCTTTAAAAACCCTTTTCATTTCATCAATTTTAGGTACAAAAAAAAGTCGTCAGCCACATACCCTACACATACCCATCATATCGCCACTTTTTGGCCCATCATGATCCTGCACATACCCACATATACAACCAATTCCCTTTGCTTGGTTTTTCTAAAGCCACCAAAGATCTATAACCCTATTTCACATTATATATTATTGATTTTGATGGGGCCCAAATAAGTCTGTCAATGTTTGAAGAGAACAACACAATTCTACTCAACTATGCTTGAAGCAGGACTTTTTATTCCCAAGGAAAGTCACATATACTAAAATATTTCCATTGCACATTTGTACATCAAAGGAACCAAAAGAGACCACCAAATAATATTTTATAGAACGACCCCAAGTTTGTTTGAGGAAAATTTTAGCTTCGTGAAGGCCCTCAAGTCTATTAGGGGGTGTCCATTCCAAGAATCCTAAAAAAAAGGCCTTCTCACAATTGTTTATTGTCCAAGTGAGATAAGGAGTGATAACATTTCTGCAATCTACTAGGAAGTTCCACTTTTTGAATCCACAACTTGGATTTTGTATTGTAATTTTTTCCAAGTTCAAGCGAATCTAAATATTTAGCCTACATAATTTGACTCCAGTTTGCATTAGGTTTTGCAAACATATTCTAGGCAAGATTAACTCCTAGTGCAAAATATATTTTGCATGCAAGAAAATAGATTTTTTAAATCGTATTACAAAGGGATAGGGCCTGAAGTCCACAAAAGATGAAGGATTATTCTTCTTCAAAATTAGAGAAATGAAGGTTGTATTGAAGGATTTGAGAATGGAACCATTCCTTCTTGATTCTTCTAGTGATAACCATATCTCTTTGCCCATAAAGAGCCATTTTCTTTTGGAATAATGATATTGTAATCCCATCTAAACTTGGATCTTTATTAGGAGGTAATGAAAAAACCACCTCCTTCACTTCCTTTGAGGAGAAGGGATTCATTAGATGCCTATTATCCTCAATGTTTACCAAGTAGGGAATTTTTCTCAAAATTTCTTCCAATAATTCATGGGAGTGAAAAGAGTCACCCCCTTCATAGGAGCAAAAAGGAGTTTTAAAAAGAAGAATACAACTTCATTCTGAATGTAATCTTCCTCCAATAGATCTTCACTCGAACATGACTTTATTGAGAAAATGGTATTAAATTGTCTCCTCATTTTTGTTGAGGCATGAAAGAACTTTGTGTTCCTATCACCCTCTTTTAGCCATAGTTCTCTTGATTTCTGTCTCGAATAAATTTCTTTCCATGCAAGTATTTCCTCCAAATTTTCTTGAAGCTTCTTTTGAGTTTGAAAGGAAACATTATTCATCTCATGAGTTATATTGTGCTCATTTAATTTTTGTAGTTGTACCTATAGCTCTTCTTTTTGACTAAAAAAGTTCTAAAATGATTGGCATTCCAATCCTTGATTTTATGTTTGATGAAGTATAGTTTCTTGGAAATATGATACATTCTTAAATCATCCAAAAAAGGCATATTTATCCACCAGTTTTCTAGTAACCCCAAAAAGGATTTATCCCAAAAAGGATTTATCCCTGAACCATATCTCTTCAAATTTAAAAGATGATTTATGACCACATTTATTTTTCAGGAATTCCAACATAATTGGAAATGATTTGAGCTTGTGAATGATAAAATTGAGGCTTTAAAAGCTTGTGAAGAAGACAACCAAGCTGAAGACACCAAAATCTATCTATCCTCTCTACAATTATATATAATTCTTTCCTATGATTTGGTCAAGTAAAAATACCATTCTTGGCAGGCAATCCAACATAGCATTATCATTAATAAAGCAATTAAAGTCCTCTATAAAATTTGGAGGGGGAATTATACCCCCTTCTTTTCCTACTAGTTTAAAATAGCATTAAAATATCCCCCTAATATTACCTTCTCATCCTTCAGAAGGTCTAAAATGGATGACAAAATTCTAGAGATACTTTTTCCTCATTGTTGTTGTTGGACCATAAACATTAAATAAACAAAAAGTGGAGTCAAAATGAGTCACTTTTACCAACTTACAATGTTGAAGAGAATCCATTAATTCAATTTGAACTGAGTTTCCTTTCCATAGAATTCCTAAACCCCCAGACACTCCTATAGTCAAAGAAAAAAAGCAACATCATTTTGATCGCTTTAGAAGAATCTCTAAGTTTTGAGCATGAGAGAGTTTTGTTTCCTGAAGTAAAATAATATCAACATCACTAGTATCTACTTGGTACTTAATAGGACACCTATAGTGGGAATCATTCGCCACTTGTGGTGAATCAATCCACTTCCACTTTTTTAGGAATTCAAAACCTGAATCTGTTCTTCTTAGTCTGCTCTGTCCTTCCTAATTGATTTCTAGATCTAAAACCCAGATTTGCAACCTGTAGGTCTTCTCCAATGTTCTTCAAGTCTTGATGACAACTTTGACAACTTTTCTCCAATCTTGCTCCTTAGGAAATTTGCAATCTAGACCTGCAAATCACACTCAAAGGGGAGGTAAAAATGTTGGGTTAGTGGATAGGGGTTTTCTTTGGTCAAACCTCGTTTTGGAAATCAATCCTTGAAATGAAATCAAATAGGAATGGAGACTAATGAATGAACAAATAACAATATTGCAACTCACCAAACCCTTGCAATAAAGTGCTGCAAATATGCTTGAGATGGCTACAATGGATGTAGATCTTGACTCTTGCTTGAATGATGTTGATCTTGAATGAAACACTTGCTTGAATCACAAACCCTACATCACAATTGTTAGCACAATAAAAAACATGATGCATGAAATCTTTGACATGATGATTGTGATGCTTGAATGCTGCTCCAAAATGCTTGATAATCTACTCTTGAAGACACTTGAATGCTCTTGAATTGCTCTTGTGAACTCAACTTGCTATAAGAATGCTCTCACAAAAGTCTTAGGTGAAAATGAATGAAAGAACCTTGTGTTTATACTCAATTATGCAAGAATTCTCAAAATTACAACACTACAAGCCGACATTAGATCTAGAAGAATAAAATCCTGCTAGAAATTTGGATTCATTTTGATTTTTAGCCACACGGGACTCATTCACCCAAGGTGGCAAATGAGCCCACTAGGCCTAAATTTTGGGACCAATTTAAAAAATGCTTAGAAAGGTGTGAAACTAGGTTTGGGACCAAAAGTTCTAGGTGGGACTCATTTTCCCAAGGTGGAAAATGAGTCCCAGATCACTAAATCTAGGCCATTCGAGCCTGAAACACCTGAATTATAATTGGTTATCATTGGTGTCGAGATTATCCTTGAAAATATGCATTAAATGTGCTTGTGGATGCAAAATAGGGCCAATTAAAGCATAAGAAAGCCCAATTATTAATGAAAAGCCTAGAAAAGTGTGAAAGTGTGTTACAACATTTACAACACTTTAGGTAAGGGAAGATTAAGGTTTATTTTGATTAAAAAGAGGTTCATTAGGTTTAGTTATAATTTGTTAAAATCTTAGAAAAGTGTGAAAGTGTGTTACAACACTTCACAACACTTTAGCAAGGTACCATTTAAATTCATTAGTTCACAAGGGCCCAAGATTTAATGTGAATGTGTAAAATACATTGCAACACTAAATCAAGGCACTATTAAGATTAATTCACAAGGAGGGCCCAGACAAGCAAGGAAAAGTAGAAGGGGTACTTTTTTCGTTGCCACATCTAGCCCCCACTTTAGTGAGAGGATGAAATTGCTTCAAGCTCACACTAAAGTAGACAAACAAACATCAAGAGGGGTTTAAGTGTACCAATGCCAGTAAGATAGGATGACAATGATCAAGAGAGGTGATCAAGCCCCTAGGATCAAGATCCCATAGCGAACCAACGTAGGAACAAAATAACACACATGAGAATGATATAATAGCAACAACAAAGCATAAGAATACACTGTCAAATGTGAAAATAAAAGGTAAAATATAAAATAGTCAGATCTGAACTATAGATTTTTGGACCTAATGGACTCTTAACTCTTATAGGGTTTTTCACCCAAAAGGAGAGAGACTTAGATCCAAAAATACTAACTAATTCATTCAAATAAAGGATGTGTGTGATGTTGTATGAGTTAAATGAGATGATATAAGTGCTACTAAATCATGAAATTGATCAAACATGCATGCAAAATCTAAGAATTACGACTTGTTTGAAAACACAGTGTGTATTGCTAAAATGAACTAAACAGATGAAATATGCAGAATAGAAAGAGATGGATAAAATCAGAGTGCACCTCGAGGCATAATGATGTCACTAGAATATTCTATAATTTTTTAGAAACTTCTGTTAATGGCCACTGGGACTCATTCGCCAAGTGTGGCGAATCAGTCCTATTGCTGGTGAAATCTTTTAGAAACCTGTTTCTGACTGCCGAGAGCTGAAATCTCAGAAAATCAATTTTCAGGCCTATAGGTGGGACTCATTCACCATGGGTGGTGAATCAGTCCACCTACAAAAATTTGAAAAATTAGAGGAAGATTTTGTGGAGTTAGATTTGCAATTCTGTCTCCTACAAGTCTCCGCTTCTAAAACTATTGGAATCGGGTTTGAAAATGACTTTTTGTTGATGTCTTGACTCGAATGAAGAGAAGAAGACTTGAATGACTTTTCAACTTGATTTACAATGATTTCCAAGCTTCCAAAGGACCTAAATCTATAAACACATAAGAAGGAGAGAAGAAATGTTGATTGTTAAGGTATGGGGGTTTGCCTTGGTCAAACCCCGTTTAGGTAATTAAACAAAATTGATGAAATAATGAAATGAAATATGTAACAATGGAATATATATTACCTTGCAATGATGATTTATTTTGAAAGTCTACAACATAACATGTAGAATCTGCCCTTGAAAGTCTAAAAATTGATCTTTAAATGCCTTGAAACCTAAGTTGCTTGATAGAAGATTGAATGAATTGAAGATGAGAGATGTAATAATGAGTTGTTGGATCCTCGTAAAATGAGGTGAAAAATGCCTATTTATACAATTCTTGTGCCTTACTATTTGTTCATACCTCATCACAAGCCGACATCAAGTGATTTTGAAATAAAAATCCGAAAGGAAATTTGAAATATTTTGAAATTAGAGCCAAGAAGAACTCATTTGCCACCCATGGTGAATGGGTCCCACCTTGGACTCAAAAGTGGGTGTCGGGAATAATCTTGCATTTAATATTGTTTGTTGGGTTTACATTCAAAGATACACTTAATTAAGACATGTGAGGACATAAAGGGGTCAAATAAGTCATAAGAAAGGTGTAAATAAGGAGATGTGCCTAGGAGAGCATGAAAGTTTGTTATAAGACTTTACAACCCTTCAAAATAGGACTTAATAATGAATATAAAGGAATATTTATATGAATTATAATAAAAAGAGTCTAGAAGAGTGTAGAAATGTGTTACAACACTTCACAACACCTTCACAAGATGTCGTCAAATTTATTTTATTTGATTTGCAAGGGTCTAAGACCTAGTGTGGATGCATAAAATACCTCACAACACTAGATTAAGACCTTGTTTTAGTCAATTTAATCATGAAATAATCCTTATCAAGAAAAGGGTCCATTTTTCTACGGCACAAGATCAAGCTTCAACCATTTTTCCATTGCGATGTGGATCAGATCTAGGTTATTTTTCTAAAAAATGCATACTCACTCTGAGGCAACAAAAATCCTGGCTGTCCATTGGGTGAGAAGTCCAAGAAGGTGAGAAACATACACTCATGGCTGGTATGCGCTCTCACACACACACAAGTGGCTATGGGGAAAGTCATTCCTTGGTCAGGCTTCCTACTCAAAACATACCAAATTTATACTTCCTGATAGTTCTTTAATAAGGTGCCACATAAAAATGGTTTTTGAGCTTCATGAGACAAGCAAAGCTTCATATGCTTGGAGCTCATGAAAAAACAAGATGGCTCTATAGGAATGCAAGCTATGTTATACAAGGTGGCCATATAACTGAAAATGCACATGCAAAATATGGAATGTTCAAAGGAGTCTTGCTTAGTTCATGCGAGGTCTTTAGGGAACATTGTGCATAATGTATCTAAGAGAGGACCAATCAAAGAATAAAAAAAGAGGAATGTAATATGCTAAGAGAGATCATGCTCTTGAAAGACATCACACCCAATGTCATCCAAAAAGAGAAAGTCCACATCGTATAAAGTAAGAGGACTGCACTCTGAACCATGAAAAAAATGCAAAGGAATAATACCAATGTATGCCCCCACTTTAAAGAAATTGATAAACACCATACTGTGAACAATTACTTTAAAGTAGTAAATGATAAATGCAAACAAAGAAGACATGAGAGCCAACTTGGAAAGCCTTATGCCAAGTCATATGTTTCTCAGTAAAGCTACGTCGTGCAAATGAAAAAGAAAAGAGAGGGGTTGCCCCAAAAATGAAGACACCAAACACATAAGGGATCTATGGATTTGGGGTTAGTATGTTCTTGCTACAATGGTTTTAAGAGAGCTCAAAACTTTCATCATTCCCCAATTACACATAGAATTGGGAGAATGACATGCAAAGAGAGCGAAATCAAAGAGAAGCCTTTTGGGTCAACATGGAAGAGACATAAATGTTTGGACGCCTTGCGTCATCCCCAAAAGGAAAACAAAAGACAAATGAAAAAGAGATAAAGAAAAGATTTTGGGTCAACATGGAAGAGACATGAATGTCTCGATGCCTTGTGTCATCCCCAAAAGGAAAACACAAGAAAAATTAAAAAGATAAAAAAGTGAAAAGTAAAACATTGACGACATAGAGAAGAATGAAGGTAAAAATAGAGGAATGTCACAAAGAGCATCAAACATAACGTCACGAGGGATCACATCATGCACATGCAATCACACAAAAGAAAATGAAAAATAAATAATGCAAAAGACTAGTAAGTCATATGCGAGTCAACCTAAAGCAGGTCATCTGCCTCCCAATCATGTTCATTGTATACTGAAGGCAGGAAACTAGCCAAAGGGACAATAGCAAGTGCCGAACTAGGGCACACACCAAGTTCAACACACTTTGTAGGATATTTTTCATCTAAGCTCATGGAAGAGGAAAACAATGTATTCAATTCATTATGCACCTCTTCATCAATTTTAGCAACCTCATCATCGTCATCCAAGTTAATCACAATAGGAGGTTGAATGATAATGTCCATGGAAGAGTTTAACTCTTGTTGTGGTTGTTGTATTGGATTTTTTTGTTTTGGGGCAGGAGTAGAGTCATCATGTATTGCTTTAGTCAACTTTGGATTTTGATTTTCTTTGTTTAATTCTTCATGTAACCTACGAGCAAGGGCATGATGTCTACACCTATGCTCTCTAACACCTCTATTTCTTTTAGTTTTGTTATCAAGTTGCATTTGTGTAGGAGCAGGTTGATCAACCATAGATTTCTTTTCTTCCCCAAGGGGAGGAACAAAAGGAACCACAAGAGGTTGTTCAACCACTTTCTCTTTGACTTTGTATACTTTTTTTATTCTAGGAGGCGTGACAGGGTTGTTTTCATTGTCTCTTGGTCTTTTGTAGGAGGTAGGTGAGGTTTCTATTGTAGGTTGGTCTTGGTTGTTTGTAATTTCTTTAAGCTCAATCATGGTTTCGTCTCAGATGGTAGGCTCGGTGGTGGGTGGGGACATATTTCAAAGGGATAATTTTGCTATTTTCTTTTCCTTGAACTTTTGATAAGACAAGAAAAAGAAGTCTTCTCATGGTTTTAAAGGTTCTATAGGCTTGGTCCAAAAGAAATCTAAGGAAAAGTTATCCTTAGAGGACAATGGGTTAAAGCCACTATGATGGATGGTGAATATTTCATTATCAAAGGGAAAATTTAATCATTTATACAAAACTGAAGTGACAAATTTCATGGAGCAAATCCATGGATAGCCTAGCTTCACATGAAATTGGTCTGACTGCGGGATGATGGAGAATGAGACATCTAATGTTTTCGGCCCTATTTGTAAAGGAAGAGTGATCGATCCCATCATAAGGAAAGAAAAACCATTGTGTGTCTTGATCCATGCTTTCAAATTATCGTATATATCTTGATAGAGCTCATGCAAAAGTAAGAATTCCTCGGCGATCACATTCTCTTCATAGGAAGGATCTATTAGTATCCCATTAGTGGGCTTGTCATAGATACAACCAACTATGTAAAGAGGACCATCGGGTGCATGTTTAAGTATATGCTTAGAGGAGAAAGCAATGTCAAGAGGATTCTTAGTTCGACCCTTATGAGGAATGACGTCTATCAATCCTACCATGTCATCCATAGGATCATCATCTATATGATCATGTTGAATAGAATAATTGTTATCATCATCTGTGTCAATATTCATCACATCATTCTTTGTAGTTTCATTGGATTTGACAAATGAAATACTATGTTTTGGCATGGAGTTGTAAAGATTTGCAAGTTTTGGTTAGGAGGGGCAACATACTTATTGCCTTGATCACTAACACCTCCAATAGAAAGATGACCAGAATCAATGAGGTCTTGCACAAGATGTTTAAGATGCTTATAATGTTCCGTATTGTGTCCATTTTGTTAGTGATAATGGCAATGCACATTTTATCTAAATCTCGGGGGTAAAGGTTTATTAGGATTGGGTTTTTTGACGGGAGGCAAGGTAATCATTTGTTCTAAAAGTTGGGACATTGTGTTATGAAGGGTATCGGGTAAGGGGGTGAATTGTCTTTTCAGGTCCCAATAGCTAAAAGGTATCATGGCTTTAATAGTAGCCACTTGGTTATTGACATTTTGAGTTATTTTTTGAGGGGGATTGAATTGAAGGAACCCTTTGTTCTGTTTTCTAAAAGGTTGGAAATTGTTTTGGTTTGTGGGATCATATTTCTCAGTCCAGCTAGAAGTGGACTTTGTATCTTGACTGCTAACCGAATTTTGATAATTGGGTATGTGTAGGATCATGATGGGCCAAAAAGTGGTAATATGATGGGTATGTGGCTAACAACTTTTTTTACCCAAAATTGATGAAACGAAAAGGGTTTTTAAAGGAGATTCTCAACTTTCCACCAATATAAATTATTCTTTTATTTGAATTTAATAAGTAATTATTATTCATTTTCTATTCAAATTATGACTAAAGTCCTGATTGATAAGATGATTGAAAAACATCTGTAGCTTTCATACAGTATCACATTTTTTGAATCCAAAAGATGTGTCACATTCTATGCTTCGTATACTATAGGATTAAAAAAAGAAAAATTGAATTTCATGAAGTTTTGACCAAGTTAAGGTGGTCAGACATATGAGTTTTTTATATTTTTTAAAATTTGTAATAAAAAAATCATAATTAATTATTTACTTGGAAAAAAATTACAAAAAATATGCATCACATCAGGACACATGAGTCCTCTACTTATATCTAAAATATTATAAAAGAATATTATCATTTTATTGTGGTTAGGGTGGTCAGACAGACACCTACTTCTTATTTTTTCCCTGAAATTTAAGTACTACTGCATTGAAATTTCAAATTTTCACCAAATAGATGTTTTTTTTAACAAACCTAGTAGTTTAGAAACCGAATTCAATTTTATACAGATTCTATCCTTACATATTTTTGAAATAATATAGATAACTTATTCAAATTTTTATGTCAAGTTGCTTAGCTCTGATTTTTCTAAATTTTTTGCCACTTAAGGGCCTATTTTTTCCATGATGATCCTGCACATACCTAATCATGGAGGGCAGTGCACAAGTGCATGAAGGATGGTAATTTCATCATGGTGAGCTTATTTTGAATCTTGCTTTGTAAATTTTCTATGAAAATATTTTGAAGGTGAGGGTCAGGAACCTTGACATCGATTTGGGAATAAAGTGATTGATAGTGTGAGATAAGTCAGTTATCTTTCCGTCTTATTTTTTCTTACATCTCATAAAATCGACCAAAGTAATCTTAGGAGTCATATGTGCTTGGAAATGGTTCATAAATTCCTCAACAAGTTCATTGAATGAATGAATTGAGTTGTTTGGTAAAGAAGAAAACCATTCCAAGGCAGTATCTTTCAATGACCTAGGAAAAAGCTTAGCCAAGAGTTTATCATCAAGGAAAAAGTTACTACATAAGGTAGTGTAAGCATTAACATGGTTAGAAGGATCTCCCTTTCCTCCATATTTCTCAAATCTAGGTACCTCTACACCTTGTGGCATCGATGTTCGCAATATCTCCAAGGACAATGGGCTGCTTTTGACATAATATGTAGGTGGTCCGTTTTGATTTTGGTTGATAATGGAAATTTGTTTTTGAAGGGATAAAATGGTTTGGAAGAGTTGATTTATGAGAGGGTCATTTCTTGTGTTATGGGATGGAAGTGAAAATGGTGAAGGGGTGTATGTGTTTGAAGGACAAGTGAATGGAATGCTTATAGGTGGTAAAGTGGTAGGAGATATGATGTGTGATGCCAAAAAGGTACTAGGGATGCTAGCAAAAATACCCAAGGAATTACATTACTAGTTGGTTGCATTGTTGTTGTGGCTTGAGGGTCAAGGTATAGGTAGGTATTGAGGCAATTGTTGTGGGAGGAGGAATTTGAGTTCCTCCTTGGCTTGTGACATTTCTTGTAGGGAAAGGACAACTAGTGGTTGAGGTGAGGTGTTTTCCAAAGATTTGAACTATGTTTTTCAGAAGGTCAATCCCATCTTCACTTTCAAGCATTCGGTGAATGTTATCTATAGTAGGGATGGCAGTGGTTGAAATGTTGTCATTTTGCACTTGATGTTGTAGATTAGGTAGATCCTCATGAATTTGAATTCATTTTCTTGTGGGACACTATCAGTCCTTGTTTCAACTTGCATACTACTTGAAGGCAAAGAGTTGTTAAGGGTATGGTCCATACCTACTGTACTATTGTCAATACTAGGAATGAAAGAGCTAGACAACCTAAGATCCACAATGATTGTGCTATCATAGGATGACATGAGTCTCAAACTTCGTCTCACTAAAGTATTAGCAATAGGACACCAAATACTCATACAAGGGCTACTAAATGCAATGTGAATGCAAATGCAATATAAGCTAAGTACAATGAAATGCTTGTAACATAAATTCTGGAAACTGAAACAGAAAGGAAACAACAACAAACAAAAACTCATAAATAGAACTTTAAATTCCAGAAAATGTAATTTAGAATATGCAGAGGGATTGATTCACCCAAGGTGGTGAATGATCCCAGTAGGGGGATTTTTCAAAATTTTAAGAAATTTTTAATTGAATTTTATGCTTTTTTATGTTTTATGATTTGTATGTTGGATGCAAATGCAGATTTTATTTCATTTTCAATGAAATGAGATGCAAAACTATAAGCTATATGAATTTTTGCCAATGTAAAATTAGAAACCCCAGAATTCCAATTAACTAATGCAAACCCTAATGAAAAGTCAATACAAGCCAAATCTAGGATGATAATGCACTCCAAATCAGAATTTTAATGTTCTAAATGCAGGTTCACCAAAATGGAACCTCTAAAAATGGGTTGGTGATGAAGAAGTGCTATCGTATGGTTTAGAACATAGAGCACACCCACTTTCAAGATATTCCACTCAAGAATAACCCTAGAGATCTCTATGCAAAAGAGAAAGAGATCTTGATATAGGGTTGTCCTAGGGGATAAATGTAAACTAATAAGTGGTTCACCACTAAGTTTAGACTTGGAAAATATAATGAAATGAAAGATGCAATACTAAACCCTAATTGAATGTAATACACTACAAAATGACCTATATAAGCAAATGAAATAGAATAGAAAGCTACAAAAAGGAAGATGTGCACTTGGAAACCTAGAGATGGCTAGAAGGAGGTCTGGAACACTAGAATTCTGACTTTTCGACCTAGTGGGACTCATTTTCCATTCTCGGTGAATTAGTCCCAGTTTTGGATTTTTGCACAGGAGCAAGTTTCAGGCAAAAGGGTATCTAAATATGTAAAGATCTCTGTCAAACACCTACAGTGGGACTCATTTGCCACTTGTGGCAAATCAATCCACTTTCACTTTTTTGGGAATTGAAAACCTAAATATGTTCTTCTCAGTCTACTTTGTCCTTCCTGATTGATTTTCAGATCTGAAACCCATATTTGCAAGATGTAGGTCTTCTCCAATGTTCTTCAAGGATTGATGACAACTTTGAAAACTTTGAA
Organism: Sequoia sempervirens; assembly: GCA_007258455.2. NCBI lineage: Eukaryota > Viridiplantae > Streptophyta > Pinopsida > Cupressales > Cupressaceae > Sequoia > Sequoia sempervirens. Next base: position 3,744 of record VDFB02147374.1, on the reverse strand, counting down.
TGATTTGATAACTTTTCTCCAATCTTGCTCCTTAGGAAATCTACAACCTAGACCTACAATCACACTCAAAGGAGAGGGGAAAATGTTGTTGGGTTAGTGGATAGTGGTTTTCCTTGGTTAAACTCCGTTTTGGAAATCAATCCTTGAAATGAAATCGAATAGGAATGGAGAATGATGAATGGACAAATAATAATGTTGCAACTCACCAAACCCTTGGAATAAAGTGCTGCAAATATTCTTGAGATGTCTACAATGGATGTAGATCTTGAATCTTGCTTGAATGATGTTGATCTTTAATGAAACACTTGCTTGAATCACAAAAACCTACATCACAATTTTTAGCACAATAACAAACATGAAGCATGAAATCTTTGACATGATGATTGATGCTTGAGTGTTGCTCCAAAATGCTTGATAACCTACTCTTGAACACACTTGAATGCTCTTTAATTGCTCTTGTGAACTCAACCTGCTATAATTCTCTCACAAAAGTTAGGTGAAAATGAATGAAAGAACCTTGTATTTATACTCAATTATGTAAGAATTCCTAAAATCACAACACTACAAGCCGACATAAGATCTAGGAGAATAAAATCCCACCAAAAATTTGAATTAATTTTGATTTTTAGCCACACGGGACTCATTTGCCCAAGGCAGCGAATGAATCCCACCAGGCCTAAAGTTTGGGACCAATTTTAAAAATGCTTAGAAAGGTGTGAAATTAGGTTCGTGACCAAAAGATCTAGGTGGGAATCATTCGCCTAAGGTGGTGAATGAGTCCTAGATCACTAAATCTGGGCCATTCGAGCCTGAAACCCCTGAATCATGATTGGTTATTGATTGGTGTTAGGATTATCCTAAAAAATATACATGAAATGGGGCTTGTGGATGCAAAATAGGGCCAATTAAAGCATAAGAAAGCCCAATTATTAATGAAAATCCTAGAAAAGTGAAAGTGTGTTACAACACTTTACAATAGTTTAGATAAGACAAGATTAAGGTTTATTTTGATTAAAAAGAGGTTTATTAGGTTTAGTTATTTGATAAAACCTTAGAAAAGTGTGAAAGTGTGTTACAACACTTCACAACACTTTAGCAAGGTACCATTTAAATTCATTATTTCACAAGCGCCCAAGACTTACTGTGAATGTGTAAAATACATTGCAACACTAAATCAAGGCACTATTAAGCTTAATTCACAAGGAGGGCCTAGATAAGCAAGGAAAAGTAGAAGGGATATTTTATTCATTGCCACAAAGATAAGGAAGAAATGGTTTTGAAATCTATATCAAGTATTGGGAAAAAATTAGAGTAGATATTACAAATTATTATGGTAGTCTAAATCTTGAAGAATTGATAGATTAGATATTTTATTTAGAATAAAATTTTGAGTATGAATACATTTGGGGCTTGGATAGGGAAATATTTTATAAAAGTAAATTGAAGGGTCATGCTACCATTTGGTGGAAAGAAGCCCAACTAGAAAGAAATAGGAAAGATAAACTTACTATTGGGATATGGGATATAATGGTGAATAAAATGAAATATAAGTTCATTCTTGAAAATTATTATTAGAGTTGTTAAAGTTACATAGTATAAAACAAACTGATATGAATGTAAAATACTACATTGGAGAATACTATAGTTTGAAAATCTATTTGAGACATCATGATGAAGGAGAGAATAACTTTGTGAGGTACAAAATGGTTTGTGAGAGTAAACTTAGTAAGAGTTAAGTATGTTAAATATCTAGCCAATACAGGAAGCACATTAGATGTATCTAACCATAAAAATTAATTAAAAAAATATTTAGAGAAGGGAGGTTCTAGGAGGATAGGTATAATTTGTAGTGTCAAAAAATGTCACTAGGAGAATCTCCTCTTCTTCTGGGGAGTGGATTGATATTTTGGCTAGCAAATATTTAGAAAACAACTGCTCCTCCATTATAAAGAAGGATCCCCACCTTCTTCCCAGAGGGTCTACATGCTGGAATAATATAATCAATGGAAAAAAGATTGTGGATGATGGTATTGGATGGCAAGTGAGAAATGGTTATCATACTAGATTTTGGGAGGACAGATGGCTTTTTAAGGAGCCCATTATAAAAATCAACTCCTTCAGTGAATGGGCAGAGATTTGTAAGGTACGGTTTGGAACTTATGTGAAAGATTACAGAGCGAATGGTAATTGGGTGGACTTGTGCAGTGTTAGTCAGGCTTTGGCTCCTATCTAGTCTTCTCTGCTGGCAGTTAGACTTAGTTCTGAGCAGCTGGATGATCGGGTGGTTTGGATAGATGAACCCTCTGGCAATTTTTCAGTGTCATCTGCTTTTGCCAGGATTACTTCTTGGGTGATCCCATAATAGTGGTTTACAATTTTTGGCCAAACTGGACACTGAGATTTTTTTTTTAACAAAATTTCCACATTCAGGCACCTATAGCGATTAAACCGTGAGGAATTTGAAGATGATGCAAACTAGAGTCTTGTCATATTTTGTCTGTAGATTCTAAAAATATTTTTTTCAATTGTTTTGGAATTAGATTGCACATATTTTTCCATCTCCCACGAAAATTGGTTTTTTTCAAAAAACAACATTTTTAAAAAGTGACGCACATCGTATAACGCATAACTTTTTTCCCTTGAAAGATAAAATTCCAATTCTTTCAAATTTAGATTTCTAACTCTGATATCTAGTGCTTCCACTTGGTTAGATAGTTTTTTATTGAATATTTTTTCTTTAATCAAGTTCAAAGTCAAATCAATTACAATTCAGACATAACATGACCGTGATAATGCATAACTTTTACTGTATGTATCAATTTTTTTTTTTTTGTTGGATCAAGGACTCCAATATCTGGTGCACTCATATTTTTAATTTTTTTTTTTTGATAATCTTCTATTTTTCCTAGTTGTGCAGAACATAGAGTTTTGTTTCAGTGAAAACTATATTTAATAAAACTTTAAAAACAGATAGATAATATAATCAAAACATATTAAAATTATATTCGTTGGATAGCTCGTTTTGAGGGGAACCTGATACTAGTTGGGTTTTTGAGATCTCCTCCATTTTCATTCTCAAATCAAGCTTCGAAGTGCAAAATTCTCAACAATTTTGGTGCCTTAGGGAGGAAGGGTGAAAAAATAAGGGTTCGGCCGAACAAATGTTCGGTCAAAGAAAATTAAAGTGTTCGATCGAACAGGGGTTCGACCGAACCCACCATCCATAGAATAAAAAAATGATTTTTAAATGGGTTCGACCGAACATTAGAAAGATGTTTGGTCGAACACCTTGTTTTTAATATTAATATAAATATTAATTATATTGTTTTTAAATGATAACTTAAGAGAAAGATATGGAGGGAGTGGGGGTAGGCGGCAAGGCTTAAATTTGATGGCCATATGACCGTATTTAAAGATTTTTTCTGTAGAATACAATCAAAATTTTAAGAAGATTGTAAAAGGAGATATTTTGGATGAACTATCAAAATTTATATAGAATTATAATAATATATATGTTTGATTTATATATAATTTTACATACACTAAGGTATATCATAATGTTTTAAGGGCACCCTTCAATAGATAACCGTAATTAAAAAATTTGTTGACAAGAAAATTCGACCATCAAATTTAATCCTTGGTAGGAGGGAGATACTTCAGAGAGAGAGGGGGGGGAGTGGGAGAGAGATAAAGGGTAGGGGGTCCTAGGGTTAAGGGTAGAGGAGCTCGAGAGGGAGAGTGGGT
>VDFB02147373.1:0-34212 GCA_007258455.2 Sequoia sempervirens | reverse complement strand
CAAGATTTATTGCTAAGCCCTAATAAAGTAAACTATACAGTCAACTGGAAAACTACCATCAGTTAACCGAAACATCTAATCTAAAAATGGACAATTGTGCAAGCATGCACGTCCTTATTGAAAGCGAGTTAACTAGAAGACTACAATCAGTTAACGAAAACCCTAAATGAAACTCCAAGTGAATAAAGCAAATCTCAGAATAGATATGCATGTGATGAAATGATGAGTTAACTTGAAAAAGTAACACCAAGTTTAACTCCTATGTAAAATGTCTATTTTGAGAGGTAGGAACTGAAGTCTACTGGCCATGATCTTGAGCAACCAATCCCTCAACGAGATCGTTAACTGAATCACTATCTGGAGCTCTGATACTCTGTCGAAGAATGCTATGCCTACGCAGCATGTTTTCACCAGCTGTGATCCGGGACTGAAGTTCGCCCCTACTCTTGATTGCCTCATCGAACAATGCTGACAAGATTGTAAGCTGATTAATCTTATAGCCAATGGTCTCCCCACTAAAAATAGCATGAATGAGTGCCTGGAGCTCTAACTGAACATCAGTAAGTTCAACATACGCACCACCCTCAATCTGATATCGACACAGTAAGCGAGATACTAAAGTCCTCACAAACCAGAGTGCACTGGTAACGTGCTCTCTACTCAGCCAATTTTGACGCCATAGTCTCCTCTATCTTTTCCTTGAAAACCAACTGTGTTTTCCAAGAGTAGATAGCTTCTCTATCCTCTGCATCTGTGGCTGATTCATATGCCACACTCAGGTGAGCAATCATAATCTCATCCCGGGGTCTATTAATTGCCATTACTTGCTCCTCATCCTGGAGACAAAGACGGAGCTCTCGTGCATTGTATCGTAACTGATATAACTTTGTGAGCATAGAACGGCCTCTGGCAATGAACTCCTCTTCCCACTCATCCAAACGCTTGCCATATGCAACTAAATGATTAAGTTGTTCTTGTTCTGCTAGAGGCTCAAGCATTGGTGGGAGTGTGGTAATGGCATCTGACTTGTGAACAAGACTAGAAATGTATTGACGAAGTTGTTTGATTTCAGCCTTGAGGGCTGCCTTATCTTCTCCATCCTTCAGTATTCTATCTCTAGCACTGTCTGTAGCAACCTGTAGTAGATCAACCCGAGTCTGGCGTGTGCTACGACCAAGGTTGACTATGATAACCTCGAAGTCCTGAGATTCCAACTCAGCCAAGCTCTTCCCTTGCGGAGGTACAACAGTCTTGACTACGATCTCCATGTCAGTATTCCTTTCCACGTGGAACATGTTCTTGATCCTTTTGTCTGGCGCATCCTGATAAACCTCATCAAAGTCGGAATGATTAAGAACATAGGATGGCTTCCTCCTCTTCCTTCCTAGTTGAGCTTCGATCCAAGATTGATCTCGGCTAATACTATTGGAAGGGTCTGTACTGGCAACAGGAGGTTGTGACGAAAGTGAAGGTGTAGAGGAATGACTAGGAGATGGGGAGTCTAAATCCAATTCAATATGAATTGGGGCTGGTGACTGCTCTGGAACTAGTATAGGAACTTGAGGCTGAACCTTAGGCACTGGTGGACTCTGAACTGGCCTCTGAACTGGCTTTGTGATAGGCTGTCTATCAGGCTCTGTGTGTGTATTAATAGCAAGCGCCTTGCCCTTTGAATTGTTTGGCGCTTGACCTTTCTTAGGAGGGTTACTCCTTTTCTTCTGTTTGGGTTTCGACGAGGAAGGTAGTGAAGGATTCACCACTACTGGCGGCTCTGCTCTGGGCACGCTTACCCTCTTGGTCTTCTTGCTGTCGAGGTAAAGTATACTGTTCTGAATAACTCTACTTGACCTCTCCTTCACTATTGCATACTCCTTGGCATACTAATCAACTGCTGGCAACGGTTTTGTATCAATCTGCTCTCTAAAAAACTGAGGAAGAACTTCTCCCTCATCATCTGATAAACCTCCCACATCTTCTGATAAGAAAACAGAAATCTGTGAGAGAGAGAAATGGCCATAGCTGTGTCTGCGAACCTCGAAGTCATTTGCATAGTTTGGCCAGTAATCCTCCATAGAAGGCTCATGAAATATGCTTCCAGCAAGGCGAGTTGTATAATGACTTGAAAGATCATAGGTGTTACATCCCGATATTATAGCTACTATTGTATAGGGCCATTGAATGTAATGTTTGAATCTTGATGATGAATAAAACATGGTTGATCTCGTTATTAAATGAATGAGTCTTGTTTAAATGATGGTTTCATTTGATTGTTACTTCTAAAATGATTTAGCTTTGATTAAATGTTGCATACAGTTATGGAATAATGTTAATCTAACTTTTTATAATGTTTTATGCAAACTGCCTAGTTGTGAGCATATGACTGCCGGTGTCATGTCGTGATATGCAGGTATGAAGACTGTACCTCCAGACAGAGGAGAGACATCATTCGGGGAGGAACTTGGTCGGGTAAACAGTAACGAATACCAAAATGGGCATACACACACGTTCTATAGATTGAGTAAGCCACATCTGTTTGTCGAGATAACGGTAAGTCATCCATAGGCTTTAGGAGTCTAGTTTACTTCTTTGTGCTTGAAAGTGATGATTGTTTGTTTATCAGACTAACAGTATTATGTTCATAACGTGAATGGGTCTAAGCGAATGGGTTAAGTAGGTGTGTATATACATGTATATAGTATACTGAGATATATATACACTATGTGTTATCTATGGATAAATAATATTACTATAATATTTGCCTTAAAATATATATATATATATATATATATATTGAAAGTACATGGACCAACGGGCAAAATATATATTTGGCGATAAATATGTATATGTATATATATTTATATTTGTTAAATATAAATATAGTTATATATAAGTAATTATATATTAAAGATTATATATAATATTATTATAGTTATATTAAAATATATAAGTATATTAAATACTTGGGTATTTAAATATTTATATGTTTAATATTTAAAAGAACTATAATGATATTTATATAATAAAATATATATAATGAAATTATATTTTATTTTAACTTCTTAATTTATGGAAATTAACTTATTACTTAAGTTTAATAGTATTTTAAAATCTTTATTAATGAATTTAGAAATATTTCGTTTTGATTTAAAATATGAAATCGATACATGGCTTGGAGTCAAAATTAATATTTTGTTTTTGAACTATGGAAATCGAAAATTTGAGAGTTAAGTATTTCAAACATAAAAAAATTCTTCATTGAGTAAAATCAAAACATTTGATGAGGAAAAATACGTTTTTAAAGAGTCAATCCCGTGAAAATGAAAGAAACGTTTTAAATCAGGAAAAATCGCGTGAAAAGCCACGCACAGGAAATAAATGCATCTGAAGCGCGCTATTGGAAAAACCAGGTCTTGAGAATAAACCAAATGCGGATCTCATGACGCGAATAATGTTCTTTAGGCTAGTAAAATGGCGACGTGGTGAGTTGCTGTATTGACGTTTCATCTGGAACGAATCTTCTGCCTCAATAAAACCCTAAAAAAATTGAAAACGCCTTGCTGTCAATCCGCCATGTGAGAGCTGAAGAAGTCTTAACTTGCTGGAGGTCGAATCACCTTCATTTTTAATGACTTAGGGTTAAATAAGCCGCCAAATGTCTTTTGACTGTTTCTAGGCATTTCTTGTCAATTTGCATGCCTTCAAAAAGGGAAAACAGTTGCAATTCGGGCCTATATAATGACGCCCTTTTCACTCTTCTCAACTCACCTCTTGCAAATTACGAGTTTCACACCTTTGGAGAGCAATCTGAGTTTAGTGTTTTCATTTCATATCCATTTCATAATACTGCCTGAGTTTTCCTGTATTGCTGAGTTTGATAAACACAGTAAATTATTTCCATCATTTGCCAATCACAGTAAATTAAGTCATTTGAATTTAAAGTGAGCAAGATATAGAGAACTTGGACAGTATTTGACAAGCAATTGCAGCATTATAGTCTTTGATACTTGTGAGAATTAAGAGTCATTGCTGGGCAAATCTTCTATAGTGGAGTGCCATTGTGAAAGAGTGTTCTTGGAGTACCATTGTGCCATTGTGAAAGAGTAATCTTGGAGTTCACCGTACTCTTTGAATATCAGGCATGACTTTCTAATTCTTTGTAATTTTGTTGAAAGGTTGCATTTCCCTTATTGTGTGTTTGAAATTTCAAATAGTTCAAATCTATTTAAGAACGGATTGGGAAAAATTTCTTTGTACATTCCATTTAAAGGTAAATGTATAAGAACTTAAAATTAAGGGGATAGTGAAAAGAGAATCAAATAATTTAAGAGCTAAATGGTAGCTTTATTTAACCTGCATTGAATAGAAAAGGATTTTTATACGTATTGATTGTTTTTGCATACTTTGTATGATCTCCGTATATGGAGAATACGTAGTTGTATTTATTATCTACTAGGAACGAAATGATGACAGAACCAAGTGAAGTCTTTTAGCTTAAGTTATTAGGATAACTGAGACAAGTTTAGTACTCCTAGGATAAAGAATTCCTAGTTAGGAGAAATTGATACAAGACTCTTGAATACTGTTTTCATTTCTAGTAGGTTCGTATGATTGTAGGATGTCTGGGATGACGGATTCACCCATTGAAGGACAAACCTATGCGTAGAGTAAGGAAGCCTTAAGTCAAATCGGCCCTGAGTAGTGTTTATGATAGATGACCTTCATTCGAAGTATCAATGAGAATACTTTGGCCAAAGTAGTGAAAGGTACGACATCCACCTAGATGTGAGATAGTTGAGACTACACTGCCAGTTCATTGTGATCCGAGTACTAGATCGAGATTGTGAAATAGCAAGGTTCTAGTTGAGTAGGACACAACACTATGCTCGTTGGTAATCGTTAAAGGATACCCTACCAATCTCTTCTTCGAAGGGAGGGCCGCTCATTGCAAAATGATCGTAGGGGACCGCATTATAAGTCACGGAAAAGCGCCCGAGTGATGTTTCTCCTCCACAGCAAGCGGCCGATGTACCAAGATTTGAAAGGACGGACTCCTGGACCTTCTTACTTCTATTTGTGCAAAAGCTTACGAGCTATGTATGTAACTGTATTACTTTTAAACTCTGATTTATATTTGTAATGAAAATGAAATTCATGTGGAAACATACTGTAACTTGTACATGTTTATCAATAAAGAAAGAAAGAAATTTTATTGTATTATCTTTGTTAGATGTTACTTTTACATGTTTTTAGTGAGAATTGGAAAGTTTTTAATTTACGCCGAATTGGGTCGTTACAATAGGCATGTGCTTCAACAAGATACTTGAGATGATATTTCTCAAGCTCCTGCCCTACAACTTTGGCATCAACCGCCATCTTGCACCAATACATTCCAAATTGAAGAGGAAAATTGATAGATGGTCTGTGCCTACGGCGTAAAAGACGATGAACATCATGCATCTGTCTCAGGAACTCCATAAAGATTGTGTTATCCAAGGGATAACGTGGAAGCATAGTTGGATTTCCTGTAAATCCATATACTCGGATGTAGGTATATGTTGGGAACTGAATAAACCAATCTGCCCAACTATCCATCGCCGCCCTAGCAACTGCCGAGATACGAACGTGCAACTCCCGGTCTAAATTTCTCACTATATAAGTCAGGAAAGCCTCATGAACACGCTTGAAATGACGTTCAGCCTTAGTGAACTGAAGCTGATCATAATACTGATAGACTTTCTAAACACTGAGAATGCCCACGGTGTTTAGTCCTCGGAACTGACCCTGATAAGCGATCAAGTACACGGGATATGAACACATATGAAACTCGTGAGCAACTAGGAAACCGGTGATCTTCTTGTGGATAATATCGCTGATGAAGGATGCCCAGTCATAATGTTCCTGCCCAGATATGATGCGACCAATAATTTAATACATCCAAGGCTAGAAAACATTAGCGTGTGGCTGACTTGAGACACGATTCAGGAGTGTAATTAGAATCGCGTATTCATCCTTGTACTCACCACGACCCACATTGTTTGGCAATCTGTTCTTTGCCTTTTTTAACCATCTTTCTGCTATCTTTTTCTGACATTTGTCCATATTAGCATTGAATGCCTGCTCACACTGCTCCATAGAAATAACAAGACTGTTCGAGTGTTGAGGTATACTGAAACTTCTTTCGATGTCCTCACGCTTGAGACTGCAAATAACTCGTCCATCAACTGACACTATCTTACGAGTAGTAGAGTTGTAATGCTTAATACAATACATCACGAACTCAACACAATGAATGGAGATAGGTATGGAAGCGGCCTCCAATAACCCGGACTGCTTAATGTTCTGAATAATCGAGCTTCTGATCTTGACTGGATCTAAGACTGCTTCTGACAGCACTTTGTGAAGATCTATCTCAACTGTCCCGAGGAAGTCGTGAGTAAGGACTGATTTGGTCGTATATTCAAGCTGAGTGTACTACATTTTGGAAAACTCGCCTGTTGACTGTGAACTTGACTATGTTCTGACAAGATTTCTGGAGAGCTAAAAATACCCTGTTGAGGCTAAAAATAGCCTTTCGAAAAATTATTTTCGGCGAAAAATCTGAGATATGGGTTTTGTCCAGAAAAAAAATTCTAAGACAACCCAGAACATCAGAAATGCGAAAATCTAACTTCTACTCGATCATGCAAAGAGTTTTCATTTGAGAAAATTAGAAACTCGAGAACGAATGTTCTGAAGTTAAAAATTCCTGAAAAATCAAACACACAATTTTAATTTGAGGAAGTTACATAGAAATGATCCAAATGTTTAGACTTGTCGAATTTTCCAATTTCAGGAACATGCGAATCAAAATCTGAGAGAAATCTGAGAACCAAGGAGGAAAAAGACATTTTTTGTATGCTCTTTTAATGAAAATCACCCTTGAATTCTTCAAATTGCTGATAAATATGAACTTTTAACCTGCAAAAAGATATGTCAGATAAAATTGCCTTTGATTGTTGATGAAGAAATCCGCCTTTGATGTAGAAAATTGTCTTTGCCTTGAAAAATTGCGAATTTGCTTTGAAGTTTGCGCCTTTGTTCTTGAAGAATATGAACTTGCTTCTTGAGAAATTACGAATTTCTATTGAACTCTGAGAATTTGCCTTTGCAAACTGAAGAATTGAATTTGCTTTGAAAAATACGAATTTCTCTTAAGAAATACGAATGTCTCAAAGCTTGGTGAATAATAAATGAGGGCACCATGTTTAAATAAGAGAAAATTCGCACCAATCTTGTGAACAGCAAGATTTAAAACCCTAACTGAAATAGATGCCTTCTAATTGGACCCTTCTCAGTTTCACTGCCACTGACTTGGAGTTAGAAATTAAATAATAATAAAATATTCATCATCATGCAATTTGAAATCTTAGCATAAAGAGGGCGCCAACTTTAGAAAATCGCCATTTAATGCCAAATATGCATAATAAATATTAAATATTATTCAACTTCAGTTGACAAACTAGATGAAGCTTTAGGCTTCACCGCTAGACTTCACTGATTCTGAAAAGTCATCGTTCGAGCTTATAGGCGTCCATTTACTCAAGATATTACACTTTTTGTTAACTTCCTACTTTGTAGCTGAGTACGAAGTTATGATTGGCCATCTTCGACACTGAATCCTGAGTGACCGAATAATGCTGAGATCGGACTGAGATATTCATCGCGAAGCCTGCTGAGCAAAGAAGAAATGTCTGCTAGGAGTCGTCACTGCAAAATCCATCATTTAACACCTTGAAAAATTACGCGCCCTTGATTAAATTCATTTACAAGTACCAGACTTTACCATTTTCCTAAACTGCCATCTGATACTTCAAATAGCTGCTGACGGCGAATGGTGAACCCTGCTGACATGAAACCAAGTTCATTGCATGCCTGGAGACATTCTGCATCCAACGGATATACGCATGGCATTTGGAAATTGCATTAAGGGCCTCAAAAGTAAAAGCGTCCCTGGCCTTTAGTTGCACTGACAGCGTTTTGATGAAAATTGAACTTTCATCCAAGTACCCTACTTTGTCCTTCGATACTGAGAGCTGAGATGATCCGATTCGAGCCACGTTTGTTTTAACGGACAGCCAGAAGGATTGACAAGAGAAATCTCTAGAGGTCACGAAGCAAGAAAACTGCTTCCAAGACCTCAAATAGAAGGGCGCCCATCCCAAGATGGAATAAACGACCCACACTTGGCCATTTTATGAGTTGTCTTCACTTTTCAGCATTTCGCCAAAGACCTCGCACGTACGAGCGACTGCCAAATCCTGGAAGTTGATGGCTGGGCTTGTTGAATAGATAAAGTAATTACGCTCAAGTCTCGTGAAGACTTCGAATGCGAACGACCTCATCTGATAGGCCTAAAGGCTAGGCACCTCTGGCCTAAATAAATACAATAAAAATCTTATGCCAGTCCGCCCGTGAAATTACGTGCTTGGTAGAAACTCTGCCACGATCACCCGGAATGTCGGATCGACAGGCAACTTGGTGCAACGCGAAGCTGAACTAGCGTAGTACTGATGTCAGGAAGACCTTGTCTGCAAATTGGACCATCTTAAGGGTCATTTTGACCAGCGCCCCTGAGCTACAGTTGCACTGGAAACGCAACGAAGAAGCTTTGGGATGTGAAATCTCCATTATAAGCTCATCTTCAGACGTCGGCTGCCGAAGGTCTGGAACTCGGATGACTGTGTTTGATAGCTCGTTGGATAAGCAGACTAGTCGTGAAGAGATTGACTGCATTAGTCATCAGAAAAACCAAAATCCAAACCTCCTTTAAGAAGGGCGCCCTCAAGCTACAGGCACGCTTTTGTTGGAAAAGGACAAGTTTCTGCAATGTGGAACTTTGGAAATTTCAACTTCTGTCGCCAGTTGCTGGAGTTACAGGTCTCGGATAGCCTCGCTGGATAGCTCGTCGGATAGCTAGACCAATTCTAAAGAGTTTGACTATATTTATGAGTATTTTCAACAAGATCTTGACCTTCAAAAAGAAGGGCGCCCCTGGGCTACAATTGCGCTTTCTTGCTTTTCTCTGAGAAATCTTCATAATTTAATCACTAAAAACTCTGTCTTGACCACTGAAATGATCATGCGAAAGCATAGTTATTGTCGTGAAATGCTTCTCCATCACGAAATGCTCCGTTTTGAGTCTCTGATTCAGGTTCTGATCAATGAAACTGCCTTTAACTAACAAAATATTGACAAAAACTCCATGCTTGATATTGCCCAAAAACTATACTTGACATCATTTTAGCAAGATTTAGACTCTTTTAAACAAAATGCCTTGATGAAGCAAAAATTTTGGTTTTGGGTACAACAAATTGTTATGCCACATAGGGTTTCATGCAATTATAATGGTGAATTCTTTCCTTAGATAAAATCTGTTTTGTGTTCAATAAGCTTGTTCAGATTTAGATGATAGTTGTGCCACCTTGCCTTCAAGTAGAGAATCTGCACTTGGTTATCGTGTGTTGTTGTGAACAATAAACTTATTCGGATTGAGCTGATAGTCGTGCCACCTTGCCTTCAAGTTGAGAATCCGTATTCAGTTTATCGTGTGATGTTGTTACGAATAAACGTGTTTAGATTGAGCTGATAGATGTGCCACCTTGCCTTCAAGTTGAGAATCTATACTCGTTTATTGTCTGATAGTCAAACCTTGCTCCATTTCCTCATGCTCTGTTTTTTTGAGGAAATTGAATAGATTTTAAGTAATTGGCATAGTTGTAGTTAGTAGTCTGCAAAACCAGAAAATACTCAGCTGCAATGTATATAGTTTTCGAGAAAGCCTTGTACCTCTATAGCTGAAACAAAAAGACAGGATATAGTTTAGTTTATTTTCCTTTGCAAGTACTTTTGTCAAGCACAACGAGGGAGCTTCCCCTCCTAATTTGAAGAGCACTCATTACGTAGTGTGCATAGCTGTCCGTACCAACTCTTACTCCAGAGGTGCTAGTTGTTACGCCAACAGTTTTCTGGCGCCCACCGTGGGGCACGAGGCTTCGAAAACTTCATGTCACGGTTATGACTATCTGGCGTCCTACTGCTCCAGTACAACAACCAGCACTAAGTCCGCCTGTTATACAGCCGAATTTAGTCTTCATCGAAGTAGAATAGTCAAATATTATCAGTAGCTTACACACTTTTATTTTTGAAAATCATACATCTACCGCTCAGTGGAGAAATGCGGCTACAACTCTGGATAAAGAAGAAGAAAAAGCAGATCTTGCAGCAGGTAGACTAGTTTTGCCACCTCCCGCGTGGAATTAAGCATCTTGGCGTATTGAGTTTATATTAGAAGGAGAGCTAATCCTCCCATTCAGCGAAATCCTATTTTCCAAGAAGCTCCTGATCAGTTTACTGAATCAGAAATTTTCGAAGAAGAGATACCCATTCCAATTGCAGAGATGGGTGATTGTAACAATGATGATCACGATAATCACAACGGTCGTAATGGAAGAAACGCAAGACGTCTAGCCCCCTTGCCTTGGGGCGACAATATTGTACCATTGGCTCTATGAGGACATCATGAACTACCCAAGGGTTCACGCAAGTTTTTCTTGAGATTTCATGGCGATGGTTCCAAACATTCAGATGAACATCTATCAGCATTCATGGCGGCTTGTTCCGTTTTGCATGTTGCACATGAAGACATCGCCGTTCGTCTTTTTGTGGAAACTCTTGAGAACAACACAACAAACTGGTTCAATAATCTTGAACCAGGAATTATCACTAGTTAGGCCATCATGAGCGAGAAGTTCTTAGCAAGATTCAAGCCTGCCGAGGACAGTCATAGATTATTTGCACAACTCTCAAATTCAAATATGGAAAAGCATGAACCGATGAGGGAATTCGTGGCAAGATTTAATCGTCTTGTTACACGTCTTTCTCACACTTTGAATCCGTCTAATGAGATTTTGATGAGTTCTTTCATCAATGCGCTGCCATCAGAAATTGCCTTTTTCCTGAAGATAAGTGAAGAAGATGACCTCCAACACCTTCAGGAGGAAGCTATAAAACTTGAAGATAACAAGATTACAAGTGGCAAGATGAAAGATGATTCGATCAGGCCACTCGTTCAAGCGTCAGCCGATCCGTTGCTACAGAAGGTAGCAAACAAGGTGACAATATTGAAGAGACAGTCACCACCTCAAGGGCAACCAGCTTTGCCCGCATCACCACCTTTTCAACCACAACAAGCGTACCGGTCGAGAAGGAATAATTTTCAGTCGTACAATAATTTCAAGTCTAAGTTTTTGCAAGGACAACCGAGACAAAATAATGAAGCTGAGAAGGCCACGGTCTTTTGCACGTTCCATGATTCAGTTGAGCACATCGGGGCTACTTGTCTGGGAAATCAGAGAATGAATCAGCTCATGGGATTTGCCAATTCTGCTCCTAGTTCAGACTTCATACCTTCCAGTTCAAACATCGTCTCTACACAGACAAACGAGTTTGATGGCGACTCCGCAAAGGGATACTTTGATCGAGAACCCGTTAATGAAGAAGAAGAATCTCGTCGTTTTTCTCTTGTAGTGAATCACGAGAATATCACCTCACCTGTGTTCACACGTGCTCAACATTTCAAGGCACAAAAGGAGGAAGAGGAAAAGCGGAATTTGAATACAAAAGCAAAGGAAGTAGCTTCTACTTCCAATCAAAAACCTTCACAAGAGAACATCTTGCAAACTGCTTTACATACGTCTTCAGCAAGCTTTGACATCGTGTCTTCCATGATGAAGACAAAGGTACAAATATCTCAGCTGGAGTATTTACGAGATCATCCAGAGCAGCTGGATAGAATCTTGAATGTTCTTAAAAAGAAGACTGTCATTCAGCCGACATTATTACAATCCTCAGTTCCTGCAGAGGAGAAGCCCAGGCCATTTTATATATCTTTATATATAGGAGGTTTCAAGCTGAGCAATTGCATAATTGACAGTGGAGCTTCGGATAACGTTATGCCCTTATAGATTATGAACGTGTTGGGACTTTCATGCATCCCGACTCAGGAAAAGTGTTATTCACTTGAGTCCAAATCGGTGCCGTTAGTCGGTCAACTCAAAGATGCGCAAGTGAGGCTAGCATTGTGTCCAGAGAAAAAGATCATGATGACCATCCTAGTAGCTGATATTCCTACCAGCTACGGGATGTTGCTTAGTAGAAGTTTTTGCAAGGATCTTGGAGGAGAAATACAGATGGATTGGTCGTTTGCGACAATTCCATTAAAGAAAGGCACTTTCAAGCTAGAACCTGAAACAAAATCAAAGTTCACAGTGGTGAAGTCCCAGGACCCACATGCTCAAGTGTTGTATTAAGATATGGGTCCAGGCACATATGTTATGGTGTCCGAAGTGACAGAAGATTGTCAAAATTTTGCACTTTCCACCAAATTGTCAAATGAAGAATCGAAGATGTGGACGATGCAGTTTGCTGGCAGTTGTTCGACTTCAGGCTCTGGAGCAGAAGTAGTGATTATCTCTCCCGAAGGTCGTTTATATCCTTTTGCATATAGGTTTCAATTCGATTGCACTAATAATACTGTCGAATATGAGGTGCTTTTGTTAGGTCTCAAAAATGGAAAGGATATGGGGACCTGTTGTGACCTCTTCACACATCGCCCCATTCAAGATGGGGACCCCCTAATTTTTGCCCCGTTCTGGTCTTTTGGCTTGGGTTTTCTTCTCTCTCTCTCGCTCTGTCTCTATTCTGGTGTCCGTCTTTCGGGGGGGTTGTGTCCATCATTGAGCTTAAACGCGAAATATTGGCCAAGTCTAAAATTAGGGTTTCGTCGTTCCTGGTCAATTCAGGGTCAAGTAAAGTGAGTAAATTGAAAATTGAACTTAATGTTGTTGTCAAGGTGCTTCGATAAATTTCATCAATTCCAAGGTACTTACTATTTTTAGTAAGTGTGAAATTCGAGGGCAATCAAATTTATTTTGAGATTAAGTCATCACCATGACATTGGTATATGTTGCTTGCATGCCAAATTTGAGCAAAAGCAGACAACTTACTATTTTTAGCGATCCGGAAACCGTACAATTTGAGGGTCGAGATCAGAGATTTTCTTTGCATGTCGGATATTCCTTAAGGTTTTCGAGACCTTCGCGATGGTATAACATGCAAGTCGAGATGACCACTTCGAGGATTGACCTTGAGGCTATTTTTAGGGTTTGCATGTCGAGGTTTCTTTTGCATGTTAGGTGATTCACGATGGGTTTTGAGAGCGATGGTGTGACACAAGCGAGGATTCTCACTCGATAGGAACTTGCTATTTTAGCGGGGAGTGTCTGGTAGCCCTCAATGATTCGATTCCGCAGTGTCGCGATCCCTTGAAAGCGTCAAAGCGGAGATCTTTTGATACGCATGCGATACAAATTAGGAGTTTCCTGCTTCGGGCCTAAAATAGGCATCAAAAGTCAAAATCTTCGAAATCGGTGTAAACCACCTCGATCAGCGTTCTTCAAGCTATCTGCTGGTGAAATTTCAGTCAAAGCGGAGCACTTACTATTTATAGTAAGTCCAGTTGGAAACATGCTAAAATAATTAATCGAGTTGCATCGTCGTGTGTCGATAGCAGTCCGTGGTGAGGATAAGCCTCATTCAAATTTCGATGTCAGACTTGGGGCTATCGAAACAAGAGCTTACTATTTATAGTAAGCATGTGAAACATGCTATAAATAGCAGGGTGACTAAAAGTGGCAGTGTCGATAGGTTGATAAGGTTATGAAGAAGCTACGTTCAAAATTTCAAGTTGATCCGAGCTTTAGAGGCGCAAATTCAGAGGACTTACTATAAATAGCAGGGCACGTAAGCTGGCAAAAGATGATAAAAATTCGTCTAAGTCTAGAGTCTCGTCCAGCAGGCATAGAGAAATGCGCCCATCTCAGCTGAAGAGGCGTAGAATTTTTTTTTGAAAATGAGTTCATCCTCCTCCACTGGCAAAATGCGCCCAAGGCAGGAAAGTCAAAGAAAGTCAAAGTTTTTATCCTGCAGCAGGGGCAAAATGCGCCCAAGATGAAAGAAGAAAAGTTGAAAATATTTTCTAAGGCATGAAAATCTGCCACCCCCATCCAAATGCGCCCAAGATGCAAGCTTCGTCCTCCACCATGGCTAAAATGCGCCCAAGGCAAAATGGTCAAAGGAAAGTCAAACGTTTTCATCCTTCCCCCTAGGCAAAATGCGCCCAAACAAGGCCATGTCAAGACGAAATTTAGAAGTTGAAGAGTCACCCAAGAACGTTGGAAGAAGAAAATCCTTCACACACATCAAAATGCGCCCAGGGTAAAGAAGAGTCAACAAAGTCAAAGATCTCGTCCTCCTCCATAGGCAAAATGCGCCCAAACTTGTGCATGAGAAGACGAAAACGGGAAGTTGAAAGGTCACAGGGGGACGTGGTGGCAAGTTCATCCTTCTCTCACATCAAAATGCGCCCATGTTTGGATGTGAAAAATAAATGCAAGTGGTAAATAAGGTGAAGGTTTTCCCAAAGCGTGGTGAAGGATGGTAAGTGTTAGGCGTTCAAGGTGATCAAGGTATGTGTGGCGTGGTTTTTAAATTTCCTCTCAAAGTGTGGTATGCGCCAAGAGTAAGGGAGTTATAAGGTGTTGAAAAATGCTATGCGTTAAAATATTTCAAGGCGTTGAGAATAAAATGTCAAGTGTTGTGCGCCTAGAGTGATAAAGTGTTAAAAAAAATTTCCTAAGGCGTGAGATTTAAATTCTCTAAGGCGTTGGGTTCTTGAATAAATATTTCCTAAGTGTGAAGTGATATGGGGCGTGTTGTGACCTTTTCACACATCGCCCCATTCAAGATGGGGACCCCTAATTTTTGCTCCATTCTGGTCTTTTTGGCTTTGGTTTTTGTGTGTGTCTCTCTCTCTGTCTGTCTCTTTTCTATGGTCTGCTTCCTGGGGACGTTCCCGTCTGCAAGCTTCAACATGAATGTGGCTAAGCCTTAAAATTAGGGTTTGAGTCTTTCCAGCCAATTTGAAGTCAAACGAGGTGAATAACTTGAAACTTGAGCTTAACGTTCTTGTCAGTATGCCTCCAGCAGGTTCTCAGCAAAATTTCATCGAATTCTGAGGTACTTACTATTTTTAGTAAGTGTGAAATTCCAGACAATCTGTCAGCGTTCTTGAGATAACGACAACCACACGGCATTCAGAGTATATCAGACTGCTTGCATGCCAAATTTGAGCAAAAACGGACAACTTACTATTTTTAGCAGTCCGGCTTCCAGAGCAAATCTCAGGGTCCAGATGCAGAGATTTTCTTTGCATGTTGGCATATTCCTTACGGGTTTTGAGACCTTAGCGATGGTGTAACATGCAAACGAGATGACCACTTCGGGATTGACCTTAGAGGCTATTTTTAGGGTTTGCATGTCGAGGTTTCTTTTGCATGTCAGGTGATTCCTGATGGGTTTTTCGAGAGCTTCGCGATGGTGTGACATGCAAACGGAGATTCTCACTCAGTAAGGAACTTGCTATTTTTAGCAGGTGTGTCCCGGCAGCCGCCACCCAGCAGTTCAGATTCACGAGTTGATCGCAGTGTTGCAGAAATGAAGGCAAATGGAGTTCATTTGATGTGCATGCAAAGCGAATTAGGGTTTCCAGCTTCGGAGCCTAAAAATAGGCATAAAAGGTCAGAATCTTCAAAATCCGGTGTAAACCACTGCGATCAGCGTTCTTCAAGCTATCTGTTGGTGAAATTTCAGGTCAAACGGAGCACTTACTATTTATAGTAAGTCAAATTGGAAACATGCTAAAAATAGTAAATTAGTTGCATGCGTCAGTGTCGGCAGACAGGTCACGTGGTGAGGAGCGTCTCATTCAAATTTCATTCAAATCGGAGCTGTGGAGGTACCAGAAGCGAGAGGTTACTATAAATAGCAAAACACTTCCCAAAATGTGCTATTTTTAGTAAGTCAGCTCAGAATGGCAGTGTCGACAGATTGATGGAGTCGCGAAGACCTAGTGTTTAAAATTTCATGGCAATCTGAGCTTCCGAAGTGTGAAAATCAAGAGGCTTACTATAAATAGCAGGGCACGTAAGCTGGCGAGGATGATAAAAATTTTTCTAAGTCTGGAGCTTTATCCTCCTGCCACCTCAAAATGCGCCCAACTCAAGTTGATGAAGATGTGATAAAAAAAAAAATTCAAAGTGTTGATCTCATCCTGCAGCAGGGGCAAAATGCGCCCTCAAGGAAAAGCTGGAGCTCAAAATTTTTCTAAGTAAGAGGTTTATCCTCCTCCCATGGTGAAATGCGCCCAAGGGAAGCTCATGGAAGTTGAAAAATTTTCTAAGTGTTTGATATCCACTTGCCCCCCCTAAATGCGCCCATCCTCCTCCTATCTTCATATGCGCCCATGATGCGAAGGCAAGTAGATGGCGTTATAAATTCATCCTTCACCATGCCTAAAATGCGCCCACCTCTCAAGTCAAAGAGTCAAACATGTTGATAGAGACGTTATCCTTTACCCCATGCAATATGCGCCCATCCTCTTCAACATAAGAAATGCGCCCATGTCTAGCAAGAAAGTCAAGGAAGTCAACAAAGGTTCATCCTTCAGCTTATAAGAAATGCGCCCAAAACAGGGCATGTAAAGACAAAAGAGTAAGGCGTTGGAAAAAAAGTTTCATCCATCAGCAAGTCTGAAATGCGCCTGAAGGAAGTTGGTCAACATGGTCAACAGTTTTCATCCTCCTTGCATGCCTAAATGCGCCCAAAAGCAGCCATGTGAGGACAAAATGAGGAAGTCCAAGAGTCACATACTAGGCGTTGGAAAAGATTCTCCTCAACCTCTAAATGCGCCATATAAGCTTGGAAGTGATTGAAGTGTGTTGACTTTCCTCTCTCTGTGTTGAATGCGCCCAATAAAGAGTAATTTTGAAGTGAAAATTGGGAGTGAAAATTGATAAAAGTCACCGTGGCATGGTAACATCCTCTCCTCAATGTGAAACGCGCTCAAGATAGTGGTAAACATTGCTAAGCATTGAAGGTAAGGTGATGAAGAAATATCCCAAGGCGTTGAAGTTAATCCTAGGCGTTGATGAATGGAAAATAAAGTATGCTAGGCGTGTTGAATGTCCCTCTTCAAGTTGTATATGCGCCAGGAGTGGTGAATGCTAAAGGGTGTTGAAAATATTTTCTAGGCATGGTTCTTGATTTTCCTCCATCAAGTACTAGGCGCCAAGGGTGATGGGAGTTATAAGGTGTTAGAAATTTCCTAAGACATGTGAGGTGTGAAAATAAAATGGCAAGTGCTAGGCGCCTCAAGTAAAAAATAAAATATTTTCTAAGTATTGAAGGAGTTGCCTAGGTGTTGGGTTTTTAAATAAATATTTTCAAGTGTGAAGTGCGAAGTGAGCAATGACAGTGTGCTAGGCACGGATAAATTTTTCTCTAAGTGAGGATGATATTTCTCTCGCCGGCAAGTGATCAAATTATTTTCTAAGGGAAATTTTTCAAAATGCAAGATGATTTTAAATTTTCTAAGGCAAATTATTTTCCCTTGGAAAATACGCCTAGAGCTCAGAGTGATGAAGTTTTCCGAAGCACGAGCAATTTTCTCAGTGATGAAGTCAGGAATGCAGGATGAATTCAAGTTTTCCAAATTGGAGCAACACAGGAAGATCGCAGGCGAAGAATCAATTTAAAATGGTGAAAATAATATTTTTCTAAGGTTCAAAATTGAAAAATTAAATGAACCCGTTCGTTGGGTACCCATGAGTTCGTCGCGTTCTGAAGGAAATTTTCTTCTGGGTATCGAAGTTTATCGACGAGGAGTTGATTTTAAGGTCTTCCGCAGCTTGTCGAGGATTTTGGGATGAAGATGTTATATGGGCACCAGGTTGATGAATTTCCTAAGGGAAATTTTAAAATTTTCTAAGGCAAATGTGAAGAAAATGTGTTTTCAAGGTGAAATTCTCCAGATGATGAATTTGAAAGAAACTGCCTAGGTGAATTTGCTTCAATCCTTCGTGAAGATAGTTTTCTTGAGCCAGAAATGAATAAAATCGAGGTTATCAGAGCTCTAGCAGGTGAAACGAATTTCTTGAAGATGCAGTTGAAGATGACACACCCCTGAAGAGGATGGATTGAAAAATTGGCTAAGGCATGGAGAATATGAACACGAAGTTGGCGATGAACGCTTGGAGATCAAAGCATGAAAATCAGGTAAGAGAGTTAAGTTTATATCATGAAGTATTCTAATACCCCTCTCCTTGCTTGTTTTGCAGGAGAAATATTGAGGCCAGAGCACGATGATTTGAAGTGGAAGCACAATGAAGATGATATCACAACCTTCGAAGGAAGATAAAGTTACAAGTTTCAATCTCGAAGGAAGAAAAATTTGCAAGAAAATGGCTAAGTGTTGAAGAAACATTTTCAAGGCTTAAGATGAAAAGAAGAATGAAGACCCTCAAGTGGAAGAATGCCAAGAGAGAAGATCGAGAACAGTATGAACGCGTCTACAAACGGAATCTTCTAGAAGGATGATGGTGGACATTATGGCGCATTTATTACCCCACTCTCCTTTGTGGCGGTTTTTAGGGCAATATTATTTAGAATTTTGAGGTGGCGCGATTAAACACTCTATTGGTCTTAACCCTAAGCGTCCTTTGGGACTTGGCTAGCTATAAAGAGGAGTCCCCTCATTTTGTAACATATCAAGTTAGAATCGAGAGTAGACATTGAGAGAGTATTATTAGTATTAGAGCTAGATAGTGTAGCATTGTAAGAGCATTTTTGCATAATTTGGAAAGAGAGAAAAGTTTCCCTTTAGAAAACTTTTGAGAAGTATGTTAGTAATAACACATTTTATGATAATGATCTTCCATTGATGATGGAATTAAGTCTTGTTATGATACTAGCAAGTTTCTTCTTCCTTTGTATCCAAGTAAGCTTAATTTCATGCAAGTATTTACTTTGATGTGTGGTGTTTATTGAGATAAGCAACTATTCCATACCACTAGCGGCTTGTTGATGATGAGTCCGCCTTGCGTGGTCAACTGGACATTACCTTGAGTTTAACTTCGGTTGTGGTTTACATGCTTACATGCGTCGTTCTGATGGTGTATGTATGTTAAGTCATAATTTGAACATCTGTTGCTATTCCCCTTGAAGATTGCACCGATTTTACTGAAGCTGTCCGACGGAGGCTAGGTGAAATCTGGTTGAAGTCTATTGAAATGAACCCCCACATATCCTGCATTTAGAATAGAACATAAACTTCTTAGGCCCTACACTCTTTTAAATTCAGTTCATTTCCGGTTAGAATTAGGAAACTTGCGCTCACCTGCCAAATCATTTGAATCACAGCCTTAGTCTCTTGTTGTTGTTGGCCCGAACAATTGTGCCAAGTCCATGAAAATACGGCAATATCACAGAGCCATGAGCCTATTAAGCATAGGAACCTTGGAGTTGAAAGCATGATCTTACTTTCACCCAATCTTAGCATCTTGAATACTTTGTTCAAGAGAGGATAGGGGCTTGGTTAGCAACTTTGTGCAATGTTGGTCGCGGTCTCAAAAACCATCAGCGAGGAAATTAGAAGATAAAATGTACAAAGTCTTGGGAATGAATAAAATTCTTACGAATAGGATTGATAAGAAATTTCTGTGAATGATAAAAATTTTTTCTGTAGGCAAGTTCTCAAATGCAAAGAGATGATTTTAAAAATATTTTCTAAGGCAAATTGTTTTCCCTTGGAAAATACGCCTAGAGCTCCAAGATGATAAAATTTTCCGAAGAGCAAGCAACTTTTCTCAGTGATGAAGTCAGAGACGATGATGTTGCAAGGTGATTCAAATTTTTCAAGAAGTCAGAGCAACACAGAGTGATCACAGGCGAAGAACGAATTTAAATGATGAAAATGATATTTTTCTAAGGTTCAAAATTGAAAAATTAAATGAACCCGTTCGTTGGGTACCCATGGATTCGAGACGTTCTGAAGAAAATTTGCTTCTGGGTACTGAACATTTGTGATGATGAATGGATTTCCAAATTGCTGACCCGACCTCTTTGATGAGAATTTAATCAATGCCGAATTGTGAATTTTCCTAAGGGAGAATTTTAAATTTTCTAAGGCAAAAACGAATAAAATGTGTTTCAAAATGAATTTTCTTTGAACGATGAATCTGAAGTCAGTTGCCTAGATAATTTTGATTAAATTCTTCGAAGATGAATTTTCCGGAGCAGAAGAGAGTTAAAATTCGATTTCCAGTAACAGAGCTCCGGCTGGTGAGTAAAAAATGGTGAATTTAAATTAAATTTTTGAAAGCAAAATCCAAAACGCCAGTCAAAGTCAAGTTTCTAGAAGAATAATATTCCCGACGACTGGAGACAAGTGTCAGAAACACCAGAGAGGGAGAATTCGAATTCTTGAAGTGGAGTAGTGGAGTTTAATGGCACTGGCTAAAATTAACTTCTTCTAGAATTCGAGTTTTGGCTATAAAACGAAGATGTTTTTCACTTGTTTTCACAGCTGGAAGTTGAACTTGCTCTGAGGGTGAAGCATTGCAGTAAGTTGATGAAGCTGAAGTTTGAAATTTTGCTAAGTCTGAGTGAGTTGCTGAAGTTTGAATTTTGCTGAGAAGTTGAGTTTGCTGAGGAGGCGCACTTGAGAGTTGATTAAATTTTGAAGCTGTGAGAGGTACGCCTTAAGTTGCTGGTTAAAGAAGTATTTGCTAAAGTCAAGGAAGCACCATTGCTGAAGTATAAGAGGTACGGCTTTGCTAGTGTTGAGGCTGAAGTCTGATTTGTTAAGTAAGTTGAAGTTGCCATTTGAGGGACGCCTTGAAGCAAAGAAATAGCTGAGAACTTAGAAGTACGAACTTGCTAGTTTGCTGTTTGCTGATTGCTGATACAAAGTCATTCAAATTGCTGATTGAGGATTGTGAAGTAAAGTCATCAAAGTCTACTTAGAAATCTGTTCTAAGTATTGGAATTCGAATTTATTCAAGAGAAGAAGCTGAGGTTTGCAAACACGAAAGTCATTGCAGCTTCTAGAATTCGACTGCAGCCCCTATACAATGTATCATTTTATTAAATTTAATTGCTGATGGATGTTTGTTATGTCAAACCTCGAAAGTCATTGCAGCTTCTAGAATTCGACTGCAGCCCCTATACAATGTATCATTTTATTAAATTTAATTGCTGATGGATGTTTGTTATGTTGCAGATGGCTGAAGCGAGGACAACCGGAAGGGACAATGGTGCCTCAAGACAGGCTGTGATCACGAAGCTCAGCAAAACGTTCATGCCAGAGTCGAAGTTCATTTCAAAGCTGGGCAAGTTGACAGACACTAACTTGGGCTTTGTCAACATGGAGACACTCAAGAACAGGCTGTTCGGAATTGGAAGTCATCGGGCTTCGGTCACTTCGCACAACATCGTCCGAAGTGGACTATATGCAGCTGCTGGTTTTCCGCCAGCCATTCAGTGTTCGGAGTTGATTATGGAGTGCGCCAATTGCTACGAGAAGGAACACCAGTCGATCATGTCACCAGATGGCCAAGTGCTTTCCAATCTTACTCCGGCAGCCATTGGTGAAGCTTTCGGGATCCCGGTGCACAGAAATATGATCTACAAGTCCAGGGAGCGAGCGGAGCGGATGTATGCTTCTGCTTTTGAACGGTGCATGGATACAATTAACACCCACTGGATGAGCACTCCAAAGCCTTCTCGTGCGAAGTTGCCGAAACAGATCATAGCAGAGGACCTGAAACAAGAATACTGTGATCTTATCATGTTGCTGAGCAGGGTTGGTGGTTGCCCACAATCCTACATTTTCGAGCCTTGGATGTTTTATTACATCAACCTGGTGCTAGAGGGCAAGGATTATGTCAATTGGGCTGAGATGATCAGCGATAATATACATGAGTAGCTCCTGAGCCTGAGGAGGACTAAAACGTTCTACATGAGCTCCTATCTTATTTATATGTTGGCACGAATGACGAGGTACAGGGGGATTTCTTATAAGGAACCCGTCGGTTGTGGCTCTCATCAGTTCAAAATCCATGAGGCGTGTACACAGTTGCACCTGTCGAGCACAACCTACTATAAGCGTGTCAACGATTCATTCACCATGTACATCACGAGGCTGCTTCAGGAGAGGTTACATCACAGAATCTCTAGAGATGCCCAGGAGCTAATTGAGAGGTATGGGTGCTGGTTTATTCAATTTCCGAGATTTTCATACATTAGGCTGCAAGGATTTTCTTCATACCCTTATAGGCTGCCTAAGTACCCAACAGATAAGATAATAATGCTAGAGATATCTAGACAGTTGCTAGCCTTTGACAAAATCCAAAAGAAGAAGAAGAAAGGAGGGATAGAGTTTCCAATTGTGATGGGCAACTCGGATGAGGTGTGTCCTTGATCTGAGGCAGCTAGAGAAATTGTGAGCTTCAATTTTGTCACTTCTCATATCATACAAGCCCGGCTGACACTGACCCACACCATAACATCAATTGGGTTACGTAGGAGGAGTTCAAACATAAAGGCCACCATAGAAGATTGCTTGGGCTGATAGGTTGATGAAAGTGAAGTAAGGAAGAGAATGTTCTCTAGGTTGCCGATTACTCTGATCAGGGAGTGTGAGGTAGTTCCGGTTCCGGACCAGGTTAACGAGGATATGGATGTTGTTCATCCAGACTATGCAGCTGTTCGGGATACTCCACTTCCGCCTATAGATTGGTCAGAGCCCGAGGTTGCAGATTTGGATACTCTCTCTATCCCAGTTATGACGTTCACCAGGGCATGGGTTGACAGGAGAGTGAACAGATTGAAAAGTAGGTCAATTGCTTTGACTTACAACTTGATGGGAGATCACAGGACGCCCACCACAGGAAGAAAGAAGCAGATCACACGGGGTCCAGAGTCCAGGAAGAAAGAAATAATTCAGCCAGAGCCTCCACGAGTCACAGTGGCAGCACCTTTGGAGACACGCTCTCCAAGTATACAGGAGGTCTCTTTGTTTGCTGATCAAAGGGTTGCGGTGAATCAGGTACCGGAGATACAAGATGATATTCAGCCTCCACGGAGGGAGTCAATTGGCCAGAGTGCCAACGTACCTGTTAGGATTGATCAGCATGATGATGAGGGGACTATTACTGACCCTCAGTTTCAGCAAGAATTAGAGGCGGCCATGACCGATGGAGATGATGATGATATAGTGTCAGGTGACACTCAGCCACTTGAGGACGATGAGCCTCGCCAGAATGAGGAAGAGGTTGAACAGGTTAGAGAAGTCGAGGCACAGGAGCAGCGGCCCTTCGATATATTGTATGAGGTGCCCGATTGGCTTAGAGATAGAATGAGAAGAAGCCCAAGTGAGGAGATTGATCCGGCAGTTGAGATGGAGGAGTTTTTAAACAGGATCAGTGCACCTCCACCGAAGAAGAAGGCAAGGAAGTTTTCGAAGATCTCCACTGATGAGGATGGCTCTCGTACTCTTCACGTTGCTGTCCCACGAGTCGAGTGTGACCGGAATGAAGCAGCTCCTGAAAACTATGTGGTCACCACTTTCTAGTTTACCCAGGGCCCTCTTTGGTGCACCAGTTGTTGAGGAGTGTGATAACTCCTTCCTGGCCCTCAGGATAGATTGTTCAGAAAAGAAGGAAAATACAAGAAGTTGAGCGAGAACCCACCAAAGTAGATTAGTGGGTATGTTGTGATTTGTCTCTGCATTCTCAGAGGCGGGATGTATGGAGTGATAGAACTCGTGAGACATATTCCCTAGAGAGTCGATCAGCGGCTTAGTAGAGTTGGGAAGGATGACACGGGAAGCGGAACCAAATGGGTGGGGTTGTGCAGAGGCAGAGAAATTTATATGGAGGACCTTGCCTTTGCCTTTGTGAGGCCTCTACTAACACGGCACCCCGGATGGATCGCGGTGGATCATGCTTGAGGCGGCATACTCTATATCGAGTAAGGTGATCAGCGTCTTGAGGCATTGAGGCATGTGCCATTGCGATTACTGATTGATGGAGGTGTCATTCAGGAGAATGACAGATATGACTTCTCTAGGTGGTATTCTTCGGCTATCACAGGGCGTGGTTTCTTCGATGCGGCACAAGCGGATTCAGCTAGAGTACATAAGGCTATGGCCAACATTATAGATGGAGTTCAGAACACCTTTGAGGCCATATTTGCTAGGCGGCTGAATCCGGATGAGATAAGTTTTGATAATTTGAGGGGTTTGCTGGTGCCTTTCTTCGCAGACGTTAAGACCTTTGTACAGGATGACTTTGAGAATCTGCTACATTCTCCACTTTGATCCAGAACACGCAGGACTCCTTAGCTGCTTGGATAAAATCTTATACGAGGCGCGAGCATTCAGATCCACCGGTGTTAGAGTTTCAGTTGGATTGTGTTCCGCCTATTTCAGTTCATGAGGTTGAGGCCGTACTTAGCAGATTTGTTGAGTTGGCAGTCAGAGAGAGGGCCAATGGGAACACACTACTGGACGAGGATCTTCTAGAGGATTGAATGTGGAGCATTTATTACCTTTTTCTATTTTTGGGAGTGAGTGGGAATCTCTGATTCATTTAATGTACCACTCCCTATTCTGGCAGTTTTTAGGGTTAGGGCTGAGGTGGCACAATTCTGGCCCCTCTATTGATTGTAACCCTAGCCGTCCTTTGGGACTTGGCTAGCTATAAAAGGGGGAGTCCCCCTCATTTGTAATCAGTTAGAATTAGATAGACATTGGAATAATAGACATTGAGAGAGCATTAGCTAGATAGTGTAGCATTGTAGAGCATTTTTGCATCATTTGGAGAAGAAAGAAAGTTTTCCCTTTGAAAACTTTTGAGGAGATTGTTGTGTAACACATTTTATGATAATAGATCTTTTCATTGATGATGGAATTCGTCTTGTCATGAAATGCTAGCAAAGTTTCTTCTTCCTTTCGTATCCAAGTAGCTTAGATTCATGCAAGTAGCTTACTTTGGTGTGTGGTGTTTTATTGAGATAGCTTCGCTTTATTCCATACCACTAGCGGCTTGTTTATGATAAGTTCGCCTTGTGTGGTCAACTGGACACTACATTGAGTTTAACTTCGATTATGGTTTATATGCTTATATGCGTCGTTGTGATGGTGTATGCATGTTAGGTCATAACTTGAACATCTTTTGCTATTTCCCTTGAAGATTGCACCGATTTTGCTGAGGCTGTGCGACGGAGGCTAGGTAAAATCTGGTTGAAGTCTATTGAAACGAAGCCCCACATATCTTGCATTTAGAATAGAATATAAATTTCTTAGGCCCTTACCTCTTTACTTTCTGCATTTTCTGATTAGTTTTAGGAAAGGAACCACATTGCCAAATCATACACGTGAGAATTCCCCTTCAAAATCCTACATTGGCTGCTGACTGCAAGAAATCTAAACAATTGTGTAAGTCCCCTCGTACGAACACAGCAATACACATCAACCAAACTGGGTCTATTCGCACTTAAGGAACCTTGGAGTTGAACGTGTGAACTCTGTCGCAATCTTAGCACACGGAATACTTTGATCAAGAGAGAACGGAGTAGCCCCAAACTATTTTGTTCTTCGGCTGATTGGTGAGGTCACAAAAATCGCATCAACAGAGAAAAAACTGGCGCTAGAAGGAGGGCCTTCAAGGATTCTTCGCAGTGAAGCAGTCATTTTCAAATAAGAAGGGATTTCATTCAAAAGGAAATTCATTGGAGGAAGAAATTATCATGATTCAAGATGGTGCTACCTCATAGAGAGATATTTCCAATGCTGCAGCCGAATTTGGGGTTCAACGACGACCAAGAGGATATTCTTTCAGGATTGAACAATCTTGCGTGGAAGACAAAGGAGAGCTACGCCCAGTATATGAGAACTTGCTTCGTGCTAGAAGAGGAAGAAGAAAAGGCTATTGAAATCCAAGTTGCAATTGAAAGGAATTTGCTCGATCAAAGACATCCACTCGCTCCTCTTGCTCGCCGACAGTGATCAACTACATCCTGGATCGAATCAGTTCATTCTCACCTGATAAGTTGAAAAGGATCTTGAGGTCCGCGCCAAGTTCATCCAAAGACTTTGTGTAGTTAGAATTGCCTACTAGAGCAAGGAAGAAGAAAGAAATCCGTCCGAGTAAAGAAGCTGAGTCAAGTGAAGGAGTATTTTCAAACGAAGAAGCTCAGTCTAGTGAAGAAAGCGGAGAAGAGATTACAAGTTTGTTCCGAACTCCACCAAGTGTCTCAAGGTTCGTTCAACCTAAGGCCGTTCAAGTTACTACACCAGTGTTTGTTCAACCACCAGTTCAAGTTACCCCAACTCCAGTAATTGTATATCAAAGGAGGTATCCAAAGCAAGCAATGGCTCAACCAGGAGGCCAACCCGCTCCTAACGGTGCTACTTGGCTGGTTACCAATCCATCTCCTCTAGAGTTTGCAGACTATCATGACATTCCAAAGAATCCGGAGCATTTCTGCACCAAGTATCAAGTCCATGATCCGAATCGTTCTGCTGAGGATCACATTAAGATGTTTGAAGATCATTTGCGAAATAGACAAATTGCATACACAGACGTGGCTTGCAGATTGTTCCCGTATTCGTTGGGAGAAGAAGCTCACTTTTGGTTCATACACTTACCAGTTGGATCCATCAGAACATGGGAGCAGATGAAGGAGGCTTTCATTGGAAAGTTTGGTATTCCTATCACCCCAGTCGAGCTCTTCCGCCAATTCACAGAGGTGAGAAGACAGGACAAAGAGCCTATTCATGCCTTCAACAATAGATTCCAAAAGGCTCTCACAAGGCTACGTACTCCGTACATGGTTCCCGATGCAAGGGAAAATTACTATGCAGCCTTGGACCCATTGACCGCTATGTTCGTGAGACAAGCTCATCCCATTCCAGCGGATATGAACCAAGCATATGCCAAGGCGGTTGAAGTAAGTCAGAATATGGGCCAAAATATAACTGGGCCTTCTTTGTACACTGGCTTGGTCACCACGAATAATCAGATGCAGACTATTGCTCCAGCATGGAATCAGCAAATTCCAGCGTTGAATCCAGTTCCGCAACCGGCATATCATGTTACACCGCCATCTGATCAATTGATTCTCCATCCTGGGATACCCTTATCCCAGACTCCAGCTACGCAGCCTGTCTATCTCCAGAATACAGTACCTGCAACAAGGACACAAGAGGAGAAAGATGAAATGAAGGAATTAGTAGAACAAATGAAAAGGCTGTCATCTGAGGTGACTCACCTCAGAAATCAAAATAATCAAATGCAATCAATGATAAAGAATTATCAGGCACATCCAGGTGCCAATCGAGGATATCACAATAATCCTCAACATCATCAAGATGCCCATCAAGGACATGGACACGACAACAGCCATGGGTATCGAAATAATAATCAAGGATATCAGAAGAGGCCCTGGAATACTGGACCTAACAATGGAGGAGTTCCATCACCGCTAGATAACCCGCCGCCTCCAGAAAATCGTCCCACGGACAGAGTATTTTTGGCAGAAGCTGCTATGTTCGGATGGTGTAGACTCCACAATACCAATCAGCACTCAGAGTTGCAGTGCCACGAATTTCAAGTCGCTGCTGATATTTTCAAAGGAGAAGTAAAAAGCACGGAGGGTACTGAGAATCCTCCAACCACTGGATATGAGATTGTACCAGTGCAAAGATATGACCAGGCACTGATCATAGAGAGTGTCAATGTTGTGTCTGAATATCAAAACTACGCGCCACCAGAAGCTAATTACAGATTTCCACCAGCTTCGGCAAACGGTCCCGTGGAGGCGCCAGACGCTCCAGTTTATGAGGAAGCTCAAGTTTATTCAGAGGCTCAGACGTATTCAGAAGTTCAAGGTACTTATTCAGAGGAGCCATATGACCAGGGTAACTATGTTTTCCCACCTCTCGATAATAGTGTTTTGGTAGGAGGAAGTAGAGAGGTGCAAGCATTTCAGACTTCCGGAGGAGCAGCACCCAAGGTGTACCAGAGGACTTATCACCAGAAAGAGCCTTTGACGTCCTCGATTCCTCCGAATAATTTTGCAACCCCGCCGAATCCAAATGCGAGCAACAATCCAAATTTGCCTAGGGATTCTCCGGAGTATAGACAACAAAATGTGATGCAGAATAGAGGTGGGCAACAAACTGTCCAGCAACAACCCATTCACGTGATACAGCGTCCTCAAACGGACAATCTTCCAAGAGATGACATGAAAAGATTGAGTTCTTATGTGTTAGAAGAAGTGAAGAAAATAAAAGTCAGCCTTCCCTTGTATGAATTGATGAAAATTTCTGAGGTTAGAGACACAATTTTGGGAAGCCTATATGAAACACCGGTTGCAAAAAGTACACCTCAAGAAGCACCTAGTTCATCAAGGAGTCCTCAAATCAATGTACAATCCCGTCCTGTGCAGAATGCAAACATGGTAGAAGAAGTTCCTTGCGCACCGTTTAACGCTTGGGAAGCTCCACAACAATCCCAAGGTTTTGTGGGGATGGTACAAGGGTCTTCAAGTGAGCCTGAAAAGCCAAGAACTGAAGACAAGAGAAGAGTTAGATTCAATCTGCCCACGGAACGGAGGCAAGAACAGACACAAAAGGTCACCCGTGATAATCAAGTTCCACAATGGGATGAAAAGAATGAAAGAAAGAGCATTGTACTCGAAGAAAGGAAGAAACCAGTAGTATTCTACCAGGGGAAAGATGAACCAGCCCCATTTTTGGTATCAGTTAGAATCTTTGGGAAACTACTACACAATTGTTTGATTGATTCCGGTGCTTCTAGCAACGTCATGCCATTGAAGCTGTGTCAAAAGTTGGGTATAGTCCCGTTGCATACCACGAAAAAGGTGACTCAACTAGACAAGACCGAAGTACCAGTGGTCGGGGAGTTAAATAATATTCATATGCAGTTGTCAGCTGATCCCCGAATCCAGAGCTGTATCGACATATCCGTAGTTGATATACCAGATGGGTATGGCATATTGCTGAGCCGAGACTGGGCAAGAAAGCTGAATGGGTACATTGCAACGGACTTCTCCCACATGTGGCTTCCATGGAAGGGAGTCCCGAATCAAATCAAGGTTGAGAGTACACCGAGATTGAAGTTGATGATCACTGAATATGGAGAGGATAATGAAATTATGTTTGTAGAGACCGATTTAGGCTCGTATAGGCCTGTTAAGCAAGAAGTATTGATGCTACAAAGTTCAAGCGAGGGAAAATGTTTGGAAGGTACCACGAGCTCCACCGAAGTGTTGATTGAAAGTGACTCAAGTGATAGTGAAGGTGGAGGAACATTTGAGAACTTCAGGGACTTCGTCCTTAACAGTGTGAAACAAGAAACAGAGTTAGGGAAAGATGCTTCAATCAAGAGTTTGCTGCTTCCTAACTGGTGCCGAATACACGAAGCATTTCATTCGGAAATCACATGTGCCATGTGCAAAGTGGCCATAGAGCAAGTTGCAAGGCTTGTTCCCCCGACTTCATTGCCAGAAGAACATCAAAAGATGAATGAAGAAAAGGAGATGTCAATAGAAGAACATCGAAAGATGAATGAAGAGAATAGTGTTTTGATAGAAGAACTTATAAAAGATGATACCACTCAGTCAAAAGTTGAAAAGACCCCAGAGATATGCAATCAAGAAGAGACACGTGTTCAGTCTCCCAATACTTCTGCAGAGAATCAAGTGTGGACTTTAAGGTTCGATGGATCAAAGTCAAAGAAGGGAAATGGAGCAGGTTTTGAATTGGTTAGCCTGACAGGAGAAGCTTATCTGGGTTCCTATAGACTCCAGTTTTCATGCACCAACAACGTTGCTGAATATGAGTCCCTGATTCACGGATTGCTCCTTGCAATTCAGAAGGGAGCCAAGATTGTACATGCCATTGGAGATTCAGACATAGTGGTCCGACAAGTGAGAAAGCAGTTCGCCTGCCATGACAAGAGGCTGAGCCGCTACCGAAATAGAGTCTGGGACCTGATAGAAAGCTTCGATGCATTCAACATAAAGCAAGTCTACCGATCTAAAAACACCGTTGCAAACTCTTTGGCACAGGCTGCTAGTTCTTTGGAACCATTAGCCATGGAAGGATTGAAGAAGTTCACAGTAGAGTTGGTTTCAACCCCGGCAATCCCTGATAACATAAAGAACTTCCAAGTGTTCGAGGACGACAAGCAGATATTAGACTTTCTCACAAACTCAGGAGTATTTGAAGCACAAATTATAGACGAGGAAGAAATTGAGGAAGCAGAATATGACACAGAAGGAATTCTGAATTTGAAGACTAATGTGATCCCAAGAGGGATGGTTGAATTAGAAAGGCTATTTGATACTGACAGGCTAAGTAGAAATCAAAGCACCCAAGGCAATGATTGTGAACCTGTCAATCTAGGAACAAGTGAACAAGTGAAAAACGTTTTTATTGGAAAGGTTTGCACACCTGAAGAGAAAGAAGGTATTTTAAAGGTCATGAAAGAGTTTCCAGAGGTAATAGCCTGTGGATACGAAGACGTCAAGACGTATGATACATCGCTAATTACACATACAATACCATTAAAGCCAGGCAGTAAGCCATTCAGACAGAGGCAGAGGCCAGTGAATCCATTGCTAGAACCGCTGATTTATCAGGAAGTCAAGAAGCTCCTTTTAGGCAGGATTATCTTCCCAGTGAGGCACTCCACGTGGGTCGCCAATCTCGTGCCTGTCAGAAAGAAGAATGGAGAAATAAGATTATGCGTAGACTTCCGCAATTTGAATAGGGCCTCTGAGAAAGACAATTATCCTGTGCCTTCATTAGATGAGGTGTTGCAAATAGTGAATGGTTCACAAATGATGTCCTTCTTGGACGGATACTCAGGATATAACCAAGTAATGGTTGAACATGAAGACAGATTAAAGACTGCGTTCACCACGAAATGGGGAACCTTTGCCTACAGAAGAATGCCTTTCGGCTTAATCAACGCAGGAGCCACTTTCCAACGAGCAATGGACATCGCTTTTCGAGACCTTGTCGGAAGGTGCATCATAATTTACATGGATGACCTGACGGTATTCTCAAAGAAAAGAGGAGATCATGTTGAAGATTTAAGAAAGATATTTCAGAGATGCAGAAGATTTGGTGTTTCCCTAAATGCTAAGAAATGTATATTTGGCGTCACCGAGGGCAAACTGTTGGGTCACGTTATTTCAGAGAAGGGTATATCAATTGACCCTGAGCGTATTGAGGCCATCTCAAGGATTGGTTTGCCAGGCACTCAGAGAGAATTAAGGTCATTTTTTGGAAAGATCAATTTTGTCAGGAAGTTTATAACTGGGTTTGCTGAGATAGCGAGGCCACTGAATGAGATGCTGAAGAAGGATGCAAAAGTTGAATGGACCCCACAGACTAAGAAGGCTTTTGATGAAATCAAGCAAGCTATAGTGGACGCTCCAGTGTTGGTCAGTCCAGATTATACAAAGCCTTTCTATTTGTATTCATTTGCCTCAGAGCACACCTGCGCCGTAGTATTAACCCAAAGAACTGAAGAAAAGGATGAGCATCCAATTGCTTTTATGAGCTCACCATTGAAAGAAGCAGAATTAAGATATCCAAGCATCGAGAAGCAGGCGTATGCTTTAGTGAAGGCCGTCAAGAAATTCAGACATTACATCTTGAGGAGCAAGATCCACGCGATCGTTCCAGACGCCACGGTGAAGATTTTATTGATGCAGAATGAGTTAGGTGAAAGAAGAGGAAAGTGGGTCGCCACTTTGCAAGAGTATGATATTGAGATACAGCCGATGAAGTTAGTCAGAGGACAAGCTTTGGCCCAGACGATCGCAATGGTCGGTCCAGAATTGGTTCAATAGGCTTATGTGTTAGAGGAAGTGTCTCCCGGAGAATGGTATGATGACACAGTATATTACTTGCTGAATCACAGATGCCCCCGCCATTTGAATCCAGTCCAGCGGAGAGCATTGAGAATGAGGAGTCAGAGGTTTATGCTTCAGGGATCGGTTCTCTATAGGAGAAACTATGAAGGAATTTATTTAAGATGTGTAGGAAAACAAGAAGCAAAACAGTTGATGGAACATTTCCATGAGAAGTTTGGAACAAGACACGGAGGAAGTTTAGCCACAGCTCATCAAATCCTAAAAGCTGGATATTATTGGCCCACGCTTTTTAAAGACACGTATGAGCATGTGAAAGCTTGTCACATATGCCAGACAGTGGCTAATAGAGGAAGGCATCCCGCTATGCCTTTGCAACCAGTGATTGAAGTGAGACCTTTTGCAAAGTGGGGTTTAGATTTTATTGGTATGATCAATCCACCGTCATCAGGACAACACAGATATATTTTGACAGCGACAGATTACTGCACTAAATGGACCGAAGCTCAGGCTTTGAAGCGGTGCACGTCAGATGTGGTTATCAGATTCCTTGAGGAAAACATTGTGACAAGATTTGGATGCCCCCACGTTTTGGTCAGTGACAATGGTTCAGCCTTCTCATCGCTGAAGTTTTCCAATTGGGCTTTTGAGTATGGAATTACATTGAGGTTTTCCTCTAATTACTATCCGCAGGGGAATGGACTAGCAGAGTCCACAAATAAGAATTTATTGAATGCCATCAAGAAGTTGTTGGGCGAAAATCCGAAAGATTGGCACACACAGTTGAGGTTTGCTCTTTGGGCAGACAGGATAAGAACAAAGAGTTCCTTAGGGACATCTCCCTATCACCTGGTCTATGGACAGGATCCAGTTTTCCCAGTCCAGTTAAGGATCCCTACCCTCCAATTCATTCAAGAGTACCTTGAAGGAGAGGATCAAGTTCAGACAAGACTGTCCCAGTTAATGCATCTAGAAGAGAAAAGAGATGAAGCTCTTGAGAATCTAACGAAACACCAAGCTATAGTAAAGAGATGGTTTGATAAACAGGCAAAGATCAAGTCGTTCAGGATTTCTGACTTGGTTTTATATTGGGACAAGGCCCACGAGAAGAAAGGTGATCATGATAAGTTTGATAAGTTGTGGTTGGGCCCGTATCAGATTTCTGAAATCCTTGGGGATAATGCATTTAGATTGCGTACTTTGACAGGGGAGGATGTCCCGTTGCCCGTCAACGGACAATTCCTCAAGCATTATTTCCAGTCCTAGGTTCTCTCCGAGAGCCTACCTTGTAATATAATTAGATTAGGGTTTGCTTTCCCGTTTGTTGCTTTCCGTTTCTTTTCCTTTTCCTTTGTTTTGGTTTTGGTTTGTTGCCCTTTGGGTTTTTGGTTTGGCGTTTCCCCTTGAGTTGTCCGCTCAAGTGGTTTTGTTTTGGAATGGGCAAGGATTTAGGGTTTTCCCGTTGCGATAGGGTGATGATGTTTTAACTCTTCACAACGTGGTTCTTTCCACTGGAATTTGCATAAATTTTTGAAAGGGACTAAGGTTGTTTTCCTCTTGTTATCATCCAGTTAGGGATTGAACTCGTCTCGGGAGGTTAATCCGTTATTGTATCTCAACACACGAGTCTAAAGACCTTAAAAATCTTACCTATCTCCACTCTGAGTCATTTTGGTTTCTTGGGAAGGGTCTTGGCAGGTGAAAATTTTAAGTCTTGCTTCAGCGCCACTGCAATTCTCAAACCCATTGGAGGCTTCATTGCCTGCCAGCCAATTGAGGAATTGACGGAGAAACCAAACGAAGAAAAGAGAATGTGCTTAAAAGAAAAATCTGAAAATGAAAATGAAAGAAATATCATGAAATATTGGTTTTGGGAACATACGAGTAACTCCACCGGGGCTATGGACGCCCGGCCGGCAGTAGAGCAATATTCGTGAGAATTGTAGCAACAACCTCGTCGGGGCTATGGACGTCCGACTAGCAGCGAGGCAATGTCCAGGATGCTTTTGAAGTTAAGACATTTATATAACCTGCTACGGCCGATTCCGGAAGTCGACATGGTTCAGAGATGGAATGCATGCACACACTCACAAGGTTTAGATGAAAGTGTTCTGATCCAATATTGGATTCTTCTCCCCTTTTGAGTAAGTGTCCTTTTTGTATGATGGTTTGAGGAAGACTAATCTGAGTTCAATTCTTAAAGTGTTTTTCAACACTTTCCCGTGGAGTCGCCAGATGTTGTGACCTCTTCACACATCGCCCCATTCAAGATGGGGACTCTCTAATTTTGGCTGTCTCCGCTCGGGT
>VDFB02147372.1:0-33443 GCA_007258455.2 Sequoia sempervirens | reverse complement strand
TTTCATATTCGCCATTAGAAAGACAAGCCCTAATCAGCAAGAGGTCATAGTGGGCTTTATTGGTTATACCGATACCCATTTGATCGCCCGGACACTGTAATTCTCACGCCAAAAGCCTTTCTATCGGCAAGACAAACCCTCATTGCCAAGACGCTATGGCGACCCCTTCCTTTCTTGACGAGCTCACAAATTCCTTCACTGAGACCACATGTTGTCGACAATAGGTTATGCCGATGGAACTTCCTATCGCTGAAACACTGCACGATTGGTGAGACCTCTGGTCAAATTCAAAACCTAATGCCTGTCGGCAGGACATTGCAACTTCGCTGAGATGTCATATCGAAAACTTTCGTCTGGCCGAAGTGTTTGCTTGGACCCTGAAAGTCGGTGAAACAAGAGAATTCACCAGGACCTTAGTTCGACTACCCTGTAATCATATCAATACATTTGCTATATCACCTGTTCAGTGAGACGTTACACCGGAACCACTAATTCTTAGCAAAACCTATTCTAATGACATCTTTCGGTGTGACCTCCCGGAGGTCACCAAGTCTTCTAGGTGAAATGACAAACTCTTGTCGAAGCCTTCATTATGGGAATTCCCATTGGTTCGAAACTTTGCAAATTTCACAGATTTCCGTTGGGTCCGGATTTCTCTGAAATCCGCCGTCTCCCAGGAATTTCCCAAAATTCCTCTTTGGCTTGTTCTTCGCTAGAATCCGTGTCTGGTAGATTTTCCCAAAAGTTGATGAAATATAAAGGAATATGGAATAGCATGATGTGTTAGTGATTTCCAATGCATTTTATGATTTATTAATGCTATCTTATGATCTCCCATGCAATTTATTGATTGATAATGATTAGATTTAATGGTTAAGTAGGTGTTTCTTGGTTATTCCGTTGGAATCTGAGTGGTCTGGAATTTTCTGAAATTCCTCCCTGGCCCAGATTCTGTGGATGGTCTTGAAACCTAAAATTTGTTGTGATCATTTCATATGAGATTTAATAACACTCTGGCTATATGGGATTCATTCTAACAGTGTTTTGATGAATTAACCTTGCTTTCCTGTGGTTTTTATTATGTTTTCATATTGAGTGCAGGCTAAATCTAGCAGGGCGGCAGCTGGGTCCTCAATGTTTGATGCAGAGAGGATTGAAATGGACATTAGGAGTAGAATCCCTGAGAGCAAAGTCACTGCAGATTGGGTAGAGAGTGTTGAAGAAGATTTAAAAACAAAGAAGACACATTGATGACACCCTAGCTGGTGTCTACAATGTATGCATTGCTTTTTTTGAGATAAGGACACGAAGAAGGAAGATTGTGCCCAAATAATTGAATCTGGAACAGTTGAGAAAGTGGTGGCATGACGTTTATGCACCAAGTAATGATGATTCTTTGTTCGAGCACTAGCTGGATGATGCGGCCACCTCCCTTGCAGTTATTGATGAGTATTTGGTGTATAAGGTAGATTGGGATAAGTCGGTCAAACACTCAAGAGAAGAGATTACGTCCATTGAGAATCAACTTAGGGTTTTGCCTCTGCCACCAGTGGCTGATTTGGATGGGACATTCTTGAAAGTACATGAAGAGCCAGGTCTGAACACGAATATTAGGGAAGGGAGCTAATGATAGGCTGTGGTGTGATTTGGGCTTCCCTCTTATCTTCCCGTGCACTGATCTGAACTGTATTGTAGATCCCAGGCCGACTTGGATGGAACGTGTATTCAATGCTTATTTGACCGACCGTGGGTTTCTCTTGACCGAGTTGTTGTGATATTAATGCTGCGAGCTCTTGCCTGGCCGACGAGTTTTCTAGGGAAATTCTATATATATTTGGCATTCTGCCTCATTTGTAAAGGGTTTAATAGTTAGGTTGCTAGATAGTTAGATAGTTAGAAAATAGTTAGAAGTAAATAGAGCAAGTTATCAAGTAGGTATTCTCAAGAAAATGTTGTAACAGAAAACTAGAATTGTTGCTACTGTGGATAATTCAAATACAGATAATGACATTGTGATTTGGTGCCATACTTGTGTTCTTTTGCCTTGCATGGTTCTTGTTGTTCTATCTTTAAAATTGCTTGGAGGAAGTTAACATTTAGATTAGATTTGATTTAATAATGTTTGTGATTTGATACTCGAATGTTGTAGCAATCCTTTAGTCCATACTTTTCGCAACCAACTGATTGTTAGTTGCTTTGCAAAGTTAGCGTGGACTTCATATTCAGTGTGCTTAGTTCGATTGTAAGGATTTGTTCATTTCAACTGCAATAGGGTTGTTGAATGAATGTTCATGATTTGAAAATCTTAACACCTCAGAAGATTGCATTGTTCTCAGTGAGATTGCAGATTTATCTTGGTCAAGTAGAGATCAGTTTTGAAGGATTGGTCAATTTCAGTGTTGGTTACTTTCATTGTTAATCATAGGAGTAGTATTAAGTTTAGAACTCTCTTAGAAACCCTTATCCTTTTTCCATTTCTTTGACTATTGGGTTAGATCTAGGATTGAAGTATCACCAGATCGTCAGATCTGATAAAATCGATTCAGTATTTTTCTTGTAGGAAGGTCCCATTGTGATTACCACCATTTTCACATTTGTCACTGTCTTGTTTATGCATTGTCAAGAACTGACACTAGAGACCTTGGGGTTATCTCTTGAGGCTTGCTGATAGAGATTTACATTTCAAGAGAGACAGGATTTCATATTCTGTCTGAGTTGTTGTGCAGTAAACACGATCAACAGTAATGTGATCTCAGTGAGGTTGTTATGTCTTGTCGACACAGGGTTTTCATCAGGATGTTCTCGAGGAGAGTCTTACCGAAAAATACATGGATGGTTTCTTCGGCCAAACATATTGCTTCCGGTGTGAGGTCATAGTGAATATACATTGTCACACCGACCGGTGGTGGGAGGATGCATATCGGTAAGAGTTGATGCTTTCGAAGTAATGTCTCGGTGAGTGACCTTTGGTCTCGTTGATAATACAATGAGGACTTTTTTGGGATGAAAATTGGATTGTCTCAGTGACACACAAGATGGATAAAGTCTTTCGGTAAAACAAAGTGCACTCTGTATGAGGTCTCCCCAATGTCGGTATGTTACGGCGACCCACATAAGATAAAAGAATACATCGGCAAGAGAACCAATTTGTCACAGCGACTCATGATGAATGAAGATTTTTGGTAAAGAAAAGTCTATTCTGTGAGATGTCTCTCTAATATCTCAAGGTTATAGCGAAACAGATGAAGCAAGGAAGCACGTTTCGGTAAGAAAATTTCTTATGTCTCAGTGACAAGGAGATGGCATTCGGGGTGGCTCTCGTTATAATGAAGCATTATTTACATGATGTTTCCCCGACTCTATGAGGTCACAACGAAATACATTGGGATATGAGGATTTTCTTTGGTTTCAACATAACAAACAAAATGCTACAGCGACATGCAAGAGGCAAAAGGACACATATCGATGAAACATAACGAGATCAAAACTAGGAAATAACGCGAGCGCTCTATAACGTGAGTGCGTTATATTTTGCTTTGGGAATCCCTGAGCCTTAGCATTGGTAGTTTCCTTGGAATACCAACCCAAAGGCTTGGAGGGCATTCCCAATGACCAAAGACGTGTTTTTGCAAATTCTACAATTTTTTCACATAATCGGGTTCGTGCTCACCATCAGGATTGCATCCGGTTCAATATCGACAAAAGAAAACACATGGGTAATGTTAGGTTCTCTCTTATCTATCCAACGATGTAATTTTTTTCACTTTTTAACAATGTTAAGCCTTTCATCGATAATTTCTTTTGTTTGTATGTCTCTTTTTCGCCAAAAAACAGTGTTTAGTTTTTTTTTTGTTATAAATTAACTGTTCATCAAAATTTCAAATAAATTACATTTTTAGAAATTATACTCTATTCTACATTTTTAAAAAGAAAAATTAAAAAAAAAATCAATTACCTTCAAAAAAAATTAGTGGGAGCACGGCCAAAATTCTACTTTTCGGAAGTGCCCTTAGAAAATTAGTAAAAAATCAAATATTCATTAAAAAATTATTAGAAAAATCATGCATCAACTAGATACTATTAGCTAACTTTTGACCATAGCTATTTTTAAAATACTACAAAAAAGTTCACCGTGCTCAGGTCGTACAAGAGTTGCTATGTTATATTTTCTAACAAAAATAGCACCAATTTGTGTACGTCCCTCTTTTGAACCCCTTAATCTCAACCATTTTCAAAATAAATTAGTAGTTTAGAAAGTAGAATCGGAGCACTTCGATCCTTGTTTTTGTTCCATCTCAAAATTTTGAGTGTAACTATCCTCAATTTCATGTCCAAGGTCAGTATTTCCTGATTTCAGAAAAAAAAGTGGCCACTTAAGCCCCCTTTTTGGGAACCATCTTGGTGCACTTACCCCAATCTAAATCAAGTAATGACCATGAATCCTTCATAAATCTTCCTTGGGAAAATGATGGTATACACATTGTATGTTCTCTTTGAAAAGCAATGAAATCCATCTTCAGGATCTTATACATCTACATCTTTTATAATAACTTACACAAACTAATATATTGAACTCTCATCGTTATATTTTCTTTTCTATTATGTTTCATATTAATAGTATGTTGTAGACAATAGTATTTCCTTGGGTTCTATAGGATATTTGTGTGCATTTTTATTTAAACTAGAAAGAAATATAACAACATTGATCAATGGTCAAAGGTTTTCAGTGCTTGTTGAAACTAGATCATTCTAGATGTGAATATTCTAAAAAATTATTTATTTTCAATCACTAGTATACATTAAAGAAAATTTTCATAGTCAAATGCTTATTAAAATTAATGTATTTGTAGGGAAAAATTACGGAATCGATATTTATTGTTTTAAACAAGATCTCCAATATAACATTTCTAGTTCTTTGTTCACTCAAGCCCTAAAAAGAAATATTTTTTCAATTTTTGGTGGAGGTCTATTAGATGACCCTATCCACATAGAGAATTGGTAGGTGAAATAAAATAAATATAACACAAATGCATTTGGATTTATAAACATTAAGCTTTGTAGCCCTACTAAATATTATATGTAACCCAACTTAATTTAATTAAAATAACATCAATATAGAAGAGAAGTGGTACCAAGTAAATAGTCTTAGGATCTTCCCTTTTTATATTGAATGCTTTATTTCTAGATTTTGGACCTTGCTATATTTATCAAACACTTTTATCAGTAAACGCTTTTCAAACTACATACTATGCCATATTTACTAATGAAAAGAACATGCATTTACATGTAGTTCAAATGAAAGTAAGCAATAATAGGAGTTTCAAAGTTCTAAATTTATTCTTATATTTACTAGTCATGAATTCATAAAATATTTATATATTTCCATTTTGTGCTTATAAATCAATCTCAATGTAGAGGAAAGTGTTTAAATTAAAATAATTCTAAATATGGCATGCTTGTTTTCTAGTATTGACAAAATCTATCATTAGTCCAACTAAGAACTTTTAGATATAATTACTTTCTATCACTTTTTGGTACCCCACCTTTGAGTAGGTATTTCTATGGAGGTTACAACTTCCATTGGGTCCATCCAAATTATGTAAAAATCCTCCACATCTAATTATAGAGCCTATAATGGGGAAATTATTGTAAATTATTTCTAATTGATAAGTAAGTGCCACCATTATACTCCACTTCCTTCTTGAGTTCCACTATAACTAATATCGAAGTTAACTATGAGAACAATTAAATACTGTTATCTCTCATCCACCAAAGAGGTTGTCCATGTACCCTCTACAAGATGTTTGGAGACATGCCATAAACTAGACATTACCATTGCAATTAAATGTCAAACTATCCAAATGCATTACATCTAGTGGATTTTATTGCAAGCTATAGGCTTCCCACATACTTTAAACATAAGTAAGTGCCACCTTTATGCTCCACTTCCTTCTTGAGTTCCACTATAACTAATATCGAAGTTAACTATCAAAATAATTAAATAATGTTATCTCTCATCTACCAAAGAGGTTGTCCATGTACCCTCTACAAGATGTTTGGAGAGATGCCATACACTATACATTAAGATTGCAATTAAATATCACACCATCCAACCACATTACATCTGGTGGATTCTATCTGTAGATTATAGACTTCCCACACATTTTTAAAAATTATTTAAGTTTATTTTAGATAAATAACAACATAATATCTTATAGGCATTTGACTATAAGCATAGAAAATGTCAACCCAAAGTAGAAGAAAAATGAATGTTCTATTAGATCTATATACACATAGACCTTAGATCCGGAAGCAAAATCATATTTATTTGATATTCAAACTTCAATCACAAAACTAAATGGAGAAAGCTAACTACTAGACAAAAAGCACACATATATAACACTATAACATAG
Organism: Sequoia sempervirens; assembly: GCA_007258455.2. Lineage (NCBI taxonomy): Eukaryota > Viridiplantae > Streptophyta > Pinopsida > Cupressales > Cupressaceae > Sequoia > Sequoia sempervirens. The sequence goes on along the minus strand of VDFB02147372.1, from coordinate 27,030 downwards.
CATCCCAAGATAAGATTCACAGAGTGTTATTTTCTATTCATCAATTTGATAATATATTCGTGTTTTTTCTTAAAAAGTGTTATTAAATTATTTGCGTACTTGATTCAGGTATCAATTATCATTACAAGCTTTCAATTATGCATTCAACTATACAAAAGACACAATCTGCGCCTGTTGTATTCCCGCTTTTCTTCGCCTTTGGTTTCCAGCACACGGAGCAAAACAACACAGAGAGCTCGTAAAATATACACAGGTAGCTTCTCACTTGAAAACCTTTTCATCTACTTTAAAACCAGAGATTTATTTCTGCATCTGGCGTACATATTTTTAATTTTTATTTGAATGTTTGAAAATGAGCGGATTCTCTCATAGCTGTGATGAATGAATTTGTTAGTGTGGAATGATGAATGAATTTTATTGCAGTAAGTTAGCTTTTTGGTATTGTTTATGTGATTCCTCCTGTTAATGTAGTATATTTTCTCTGGTTTTGGGAAACGATCGTAAGGTTTATTTTTATTTAGGGTTTTTTTGGCATGAAATCTTGTTTAAATGGTTAGTTTGTTCAGTTATGTATGGAATATGTTATGGACTGAGAGCCTTCAATGGTGTTAATTCTTCTTTATGGAATTAAGTTGAGTTAATCACTTTTGGAAAAAGTAACTTTGTTTATTAATTATAAATATTTAGAGGATTTTTGTTTTTATTTTTATTTTTAAATATTATTTTAAAAATTTAAAATTATTTGAATTTAACAATAATGTAAAATAAATGAATTAATATTAAAAAATTGTTATTTTTTATATTTTTAAATTTAAATTTTATAAAATTAAAAATAATTTATAATTTAAATATTAGGGGAGAAGACCTAGTATCCGCTAGGGTTAATTTCGCGCAACTGTAGAATTCAACCGTACATCGAATCAAAAAAAAAATTATGGGTTTTTTTCGCTCACGAGTTAAGTGCTTATAACTAAGGTTTTGGCTTCTGGGCAATTTGATTGAGTGCGGGAGCGTTGGATATGCGCACGGAGGTCAAAAAATCACCTTTTAGAGGTGTCGTCTGTTTGCCGCCACGTAATGTCCCAGTATTCGCTCGCTATAATTTTAATCAATTATAGCTGTTTTAGCACTTAAAATCCACTCAAATCATTCACTTTAGCACTTAATGAGCAGCTATTGGTGTTTTTGTAACTAGTTATTTGATAAAATAAAGTTTTTTAATGGATCAAAGTGAATTTTTTTTTGGGGGGTTAAGTGAGCATGAACGTGGCAGTAATTCAATGGGGGGCGATAATTGTGTCCTTTCCCCTATAGGGGAAAACCCTCAATTTCCGTTCATGATCCAATTGTTGTTTACTCCTTGTTCACTTGACCCCACAATAATCGTTTACATTTTAGTTAGTACATTGTTTTAATTATGCCAATAAAAATTTACAAACTACACCAATATATGTTCACTACTGAATGTGTAGTTGACCAAAAAAATAAAAATACATTGAAAACTATTAAAAACACCCTTTTAACTATTGAAAACACCTTAAATTTTTGTGGTTTTTTATTGGATGTCTAAATGAACAGGTACTGGCGAAGTGGTAAAGATGTAGGGGACGGAGGTTTAAAAACACCCTTTTTGAGCACTTTTTACTTTATGAGTTCCACAAGGAGCGTTTTAAATACCCAGAAGCCAATTTTTTCTTTTTAAGGTCCTAACTCACTTACGAAGAAGCCCAAAAAAATAAATTGAAATTAGACCTATTTTGCACTTTGCACGAATGGTTAGCCCTAGTGGCTACTGGTACGTTTCCCCTATATATAATAATTATTTAGAATATGATGTGATGGTTAAATGAAATATAAAATTAATATACATTTAAGTTTAAATCATATCAATTTTCTACTTTTATATTATCTTTGACATTTTTTCATGTTTTAGAGTTGAATGGGTTGCTTTAGAACTTTACATAAGGAAAATAAATTCTTGTTTAGCAATTTTCACATATGTAAACAGTCTCACTTTTGATGTAATTACAACAAGCCAAGACACATATGTCAATGTCAATAATCTCTCATCAATTATATGAACTAAGATTCTAATATATATTTTATTTAAACTTTTATTTTAAACACATTGACAGACCAATTCCTCATATTTTGAGAATATATTTTTTCCTACAAAATCCAAATAAATATCACCTTTAATTATTTAAATTCTAAACTTATCACTCTAATCCCAACCACACATCCTAAATTTTATTATTATTTAATTATTTTCTTAAAATATTAATATTGTTGTTGATAATGAAGCTTATGGCCAAAGTGTATCTTTCCACATGCATTTGTAGTCTACTCCAAGCTCTATAGGCATTTGACTTAAGGCATGAAAATATTGAGGATGTTAAATTTATGTTGAAAATCCTACTAAAACTTGGTTTGGGAGAAGAAACATATGGCCTAAATTCATGTTTAAAGAAGATTATTTACCCTCTATTTTAGGTATGTTTTATGTCTGCCAGGTGGTAGTATCATCTACAACATAGAAGTTTGATATTGTGATTGGATATAGAAGTAATGTGTCCTCTTGGCTAAAGGTAAAGAAATGACCCCAATCAAAAGTCCACTTTTCACTTATCTTATTATTTGGATTCAAAGTGTTACTGCTCACAAGATTCATTGTAGTCTAAATTTGACCTTCTTTCTTATCTTGTTTAAGAATGTGTTTTTTCAGAAGATGGGCTTTGGAAGACACCCTTTATTGATGGATCGAAGGGAAAAATTGGGGTGTATGCAATGGGACTCATAAAAAAGGCTTGCTAGGCAATTCAATGGATGGCACACAAGTCACAAGGGGACATTTGCACTTCAATGAACCCAATCATCATTTCAACATATTACAAGTTCTAGAATGAAGATTGTATTGTAGCACAATAGTTATTTCTAGAGCAAAAAAAATCATTTTGATTCTACATTAATGTAATTTGATTTCTTAAATGTAGCCCTTGGTTGTTATCATACTTCATCCAATAGGATAGAAACATTATTTAGGAGAATTTATGTGTCAGAGAATTAAAAGATCAATGGGAATGGATTTAGACAATATTTTTGAAGTGGTAGAGAAATATGATCTTGTGCAATGTTTGAAATGCTATTAGTGTTTGAGCTCATATTGCATATTTGAATTATTGTGAGCAACTGAAATATGAATATTTTATGCTCTTCACATTGTAAGATTCATGGATTGTGGATCAAAAATACATCATGAAGATTGTATGTTCCTAGATGGAAGTATATGGACAAGTTGTAATTGCACAAAGATACAATTGTTCAGTATGGTGAAAGAAGGGTTATACTCTAAAAATAATGTGGCATGAATCTTGTATGGGTAACCTATGTTATTGATGTTCTCAACAATTTCTCGAATCATTTGCATCTAAAAAATTTATTTTTCTCATTAACTGATAATACAAAGATGGTTTTGATATTCCTTTCTACTGACCTACCTTTTACATTTTTGCATTCATGTCTCGTTTTTAGTTCCTATAGATTTGATTAAAACTTAAAGTGTTTCTACAGGAAATCTTTTTTCGCCCTTATTTTACATTCTTACATCCTCTAATATTCATGGTGTTTTTGTTTCCTATAGATTTGATTAATGCTTACACTGTTCAAATGTGCATGAATGTGGTTCATAAAATTAATTACTACTAGAAAGGTAGATGTGTTTCAGTGATTAGATTTAATACGCTTGGTCAATGTTTAATTAGCTTTGTGTTGTCAATGCGTTGTAGGTATAGGTAGGTGTAGTATTTTTATTTAAGGGGTTATAATTTAATTGTCATCGAATTACAGTCACAAGTGCTCATGTGATCATATCAATGTATATTTTAAGATTGATGTGGATCTAAAATTAATAGATCTTATGGTTAAAAATAGTAGATGATAGATTTGGGATTAGTAATCATTTTGGGAAGAATTTTATGTTGAGTTCATATTAGATTGAATATGGTAATTTGAGACTAATTTGTAATTATGAATTTTTGCATTTGTAAAGTTGTTTTATGTTATTTGATTAGTTTTTGTCTAATGTATGTTATTTGATTAGTTATTTTCTTATAAAAAAAAAAAAAATTCGTATGCATCAACAATGTAATAAAGTCCACTTTCAAATTTTAGAACAACTCTTTAGTATAGTATAAACCGTATTTCAGTTTCTTCATTTGATTGGAACAAAAAAATGCTCACATTATTTGTAGTGATAGAAAACATAGTGTCCCCTATTAGTTTTTTCATTATGAAAAGTTTTTATTTCGTACGCACCAAGAATGTAATAAATTCCACCTTCAAATTTTAGAATAACTCTTTGGTATAGTAAATGACATTTCAATTTCTTAATCTGATTGGAACAAAAAAATGCTCACATTATTTCTAGTGTTGGAAAACATACTATCCCTTGTTAGTTATTTACTTATGAAATTTTTTGTTCCATACACACAAACAACGTAATGAAGTCCACCATCAAATTTTAGAACAACTCTTTGGTACAATAAAAATAACATTTCACTTTCTTCATTTGATTGGAACCAAAAAAATACTCACATTATTTGCAATGTTGGAAAACACATTGTCCCCTATTAGTTATTTCCTTATGATTTTTTTTTGTTTCATATGCACCAATAATGTAATTAATTCCACCTTCAAATTTTAGAACTCTTTAGTACAATAAAAATGGCATTTCACTTTCTTCATCTGATTGGAACAAAAAGATGCTCACATTATTTGTAGTGTTGAGAAACACACAGTCCTTTGTCAGTTATTTCCTCATAGATTTTTTTTTTTTTTAATGCGCACCAAGAATGTAATGAAGTCCACCTTTAAATTTTAGAACAACTCTTTGTTACAGTAAAAATGACATTTCACTTTCTTCATCTAGTTGGAACTAAAAAATTCTCACATTATTTGTAGTGATGGAAAGCACACTATCCCCTATTAGTTATTTCTTTATGAAAAGTTTTTGTTTCGTACGCACCAGGAATGTAATGAATTCCACCTTCAAATTTTAGAACAACTCTTTGGTATATTAAAAATTCCATTTCACTTTCTTTATTTGATTGGAACAAAAAATTCTCACATTATTTACAGTGTTGGAAAACACACTATCCCTTGTTAGTTATTTCCTTATGAAAAGTTTTTGTTTCATACGCACCAACAATATAATGAAGTCCACCTTTAAATTTTAGAAAAACTTTTTGGTACATTAAAAATGGCATTTCACTTTCTTCATCCAATTGGAACAAAAAAATGCTCATTTTATTTGCAGTGTTGGAAAACACACTGTCCCTTGTCAATTATTTTCTTATGATTTTTTTTGTTTCGTATGCACCAACAATGTAATGAAGTCCATGTATTTAAGAACCTTTTGTTGTTAGAAATTATCTTCATGTAGGTACATATAGAGTGTTACACCCCAATTTTATAGCTACTATTGCATAGGGCAATTGATTGTAATGTTTGAATCTTTCTGATGAATAAAACAATGATGTTCTTGTTATCAATAATGGTGTTCTGTTTAAATGAGGGTTTCATTTGATTTTTACTTCTATTGATTTAATTCTTGATTAAATGTTGCATACAATTATGGAATAATGTTATTCTAACTTGTGAGATGTTTTTACCTTGTTATGAGCATATGATTACCAATGTCATGTCATGGTGTCCAGGTATGAAGACTATTCCTCTGGACAAAGGAGAGACATCATTCGTAGAGGAACTTGGTCGGGTAAATAGTAATGATTACCAATTGAGCATACACACACGTCAGTATAGGCTCTAAGAAACCAAGTCAGTTATGTTGGTCTAGATAAGTCATCCTTAGGCTTTAGGAGTTATGTTCAATTCTTTATGCTTTGAAAGTGATGATTACTCATTTGTCTGACTTACTATGCTTTGACCTTAATGTGGAAAACGTGAATGGATATATGTTAATAGGTAAAGTGAGTATGTGTATACATACATGTATATAATGTACACGTATCCATATGTATATACATGTCAATACATACGTATGCTCGACAGATGGATATGCCCATACGTACGTGTTGACATGGTATACATATATTTACATGTACACTGCGTACAATGATATACATATATATACATACCCATGTTACCTATTGCCTATGAATAATGATGTTAATAATAATATTTTATTGGAATTTACATATATTCATATTTACACGAATACGTAAGTATGTATATTGAAAGTATGTTGACTGGCTCGCAATATACATATTTAACAATTAATACATATAAGTGTAAATATTTAAATATGTAAATGTTTATATATTTAATAATATATAAGTATATATTATATTATAGTTTTACTTAAATACATATATGTATATATTTAAATATATATATATATACATATATATCGGAGTAAATAAATCTACAATAGATATATATAAATATATATATATATATATTAAATATATAAGAATAATTGAATTTAGTATTATTACCATAAGTAATTTGGGAAATCAATTTTATATTACTTTGGGTAATTTTGGAAATTGAATTTTAAAATACCTTGGCAAAATTGTAAAACGATTTTTACTTTGCATAGTAAAGTCTTATTTAAAGACTATATTATTACTTTGGAAATATTTGAATAAGTCAAATATGAAGTATTAAATATTTGGAGTTTTTATTGAAACACACAATCCCGTGAAAACTCTACGAATGGGATTATTACATTTGAAGACTTTATAGAAAGAAAATATTAATGATTTTTGAATCGCACCTCCTTATGACACAATGGAAAATATTTCATTTTAGACTTAGGAAACTATTCGAAATGAAAGCAAAGAGGAAATAAAAGAAAAAATTTACCGTGAAGAAACATGGCGCTGAAAACTCACGCACCTGGGAGGAGCGGTTCTCCTGGGAAGAGAAACTCAAACCCAACTGGAAAATGGGCGACGCAACAAGAGAAGGGATGAGGTGTATGGTTTTTTGCCTTGACCAATTCACAAAATGGTGAGTCATTTCCTCATGGGCACCTAAACAAATGAGTTCCTGTAGGCGGTGTTTTACCTTTCTGCGTTGAATTATTCATGATTTGTTGGCTCAAATAATGATGAATCACCTCCATTTTTAATGAGTAAGGGTTTAGAAACCCGTCAGGACTTCTTTTGAATATTTCTGGGCTATATGTTGTCATCCAACATGCCTTCTTAAGTGGAAAATTGTTGCATTTCGGGCCTATAAATATAGACATCATGCCATTTATTTTATATCACTTGTGCAATCCGAGTTTAGCTTTCTCTCTGAGTTTTTATTTCTAATTTGTTGAGCTATTTGCATACTCTATTTTGCTGAGTTACAAAATACAGTGACTTTACCAACAATTTGCCATTAATGGTGAATTTCCCAAATTAAGTTGAGAGTGATACCATTTTGAGTTTTTTGTTGAGTAAGGAATTAGTGGAGAATACACTTTTGAGATTAGATTGATAGGGAGTTGTTATAGAGTGATTGTTGTTATAGAGTGAGAAATCATTGAGATTCTGGTAGCTCGATTCAAAGAGGGATTGGAAGAACAATTTTGAAAGGAGAAGCTTTTAAATACTGGCATGGATTTTCTTCATTTTGTAATTCCAATTTGAGAGTTGTTTTCTATTATCTTGTGTTTGTTTTTTTTACTTAGTTTTTAAAGAATAGAACTATAAAGCAAAACATTTACTAGATATGCATAAAACGGGACTTATGTGAAAAGAACTTAAGGGAATAGTTCATTTATCATAAAAGGGAATTTATGTGTAAGGAGCTTAAGGGATTAGCTTTACTTACCTTGCATTATAGGGAAATAATGGAAAGAGAGGTTTAATGTGCATTTGATTGAATATTGCATTTTTGTATGATCTTCGTATATGGAGAGTACGTAGAGTAAATAATATCTACTAGGAACGAAATGACATCAAACCAAGTATGATCCTTAGCTTATGTTATTAAGTTAACTCTGTCAAGCTTCACTCCTAAGATAAAGATTTCCGTAATCAGGAGTTAGGATATTAGATACTTGTTTATTGGCTCATTTCTAGTAGATTTATTGAGGTAGGAGGTCTAGGGTAAACTAAACCCATTGAAGGACATAGCCTACACGTAGAATAAGATAGCCCAAAGTCAAATCAGCCCTAAGTAGTGTTTATGATGGATGACCTTCATTCGAAGTATTGAATGAGAATACTTTGGCCAAAGTAGTGAAAGGTACGACAACCACTTAGGTGTGAGATTGTTGAGACTACACTATCAGTTCATTGTGATCCGAGTACTAGTTTGAGCTTATGAAATAGTAAGGTTCTAGTTGTGTAGGACACAACACTATGCTCAGTTGTTAATTGTTAAAGGATACCCTACCAATCTCTTCTTCGAAGGGAGGGCCATCTATCTAATGATAGGTGTGCGGGGGACTGCATTATAAGTCTGTGGTTGGTGGAAAAGCACCCGAGATATGTTTCTCCTCCACAACAAGCGGCCGATGTACCAAGATTTGAAAGGACAGACTCCTGGACCTTCTTACTTCTATTTGTGCAAAAGTTTACGAGCTATGTATGTAACTGTATTTCTTTTGAACTTTATTTTATATTTGCAATGAAAATGAAATTCATGTGGAAACATATTGTAACTTGTATGTATTTATCAATAAAGAAAGGAATTTTTTTATTGTATTGTCTTTGTTACTTGTTACCTTTACATGTATAAAGTGAGAATTGGAAAATTTTAATCTGTGCAAGGAATAGGCCGTTACATAGAGTAGACATAGAACTCATTGGTGTAGTATTTAATAAACTATTACAATTTATAATAATTCATATAGTCATAATCATAACACCCCGTGTTTTCCAACCTCTAATTATGCATAGATAGTATGATTGTAATGAAAACCTTTTGTTATTTAGAGAGTAAAAATGTAATGAAAGGCACCTTAAAAATTTACATCTATTATTGAGAGGTTTTGTATTGCATATGAATTTGTGCAAGCAAAGAAAGTGAGAGATGGTGCTATAAGTGGAGTTGAACAAATGAAATCAAATATTTTTGAACTTAAGAATTTCATGGAACAAATACAATTGGAAATAGATGACAAGGATTTAAGGAAAAATCAGATCTAAGTCCAAAAAAGAGAATTAGTTGGGTGAAGACATGAAAGTCTTACTTGAAAAGGTAAACAAGTCTTGTAAAGAGCTTGTTAAAAGAAACATCTACTTTCTATAATCATAAATATGCTCTCAAAGCTAAGAAAAAGTTGCTACAAAGCTACATAAAAGTATTCAAGACATTGAAAACTCTATCCAAGAAAGGGATGTTTCTATCCTAAGAGGGGTTCATGACGGAGCAACTGATCTAAAGATTCAAACAAAATATGAAAAAGAAGTTAGAAGATCACGATAACAAATAGTAAGGGGTGTTAATAGGTAAGAGTAATGGGGATGAAGAAAAATGTGTCGATGATCAACTTCTAGATGCAATTACAATAATTCCAGGTTTGAAAACACTAGGTGTTATGAACCCTACAACCCATAAATTGTTGTAAAACCCTCTACATGTAACAACCCAATTGATTAGTTACCACTTCATATCAATTTGGTTAGTTTTATGTTTCCCCCACCTAATTCCAAAAACTCTCCACCCTTGAGCTTTGAACAAGTATAATGAAATAACTCACAACCAACTATGTTTTCCAACTTGCAATTGTTTTGTGCATATATTTTTCATGAGGATGAATTTAGGATAGCTAAGACAATGAATTAAGGGGATATACAAGATCCTTGACTTAAATCATGTTTCATATGAGAAAAATAGTTTAATAAATAGGAAATGGCTTAAAAGGGTACATAATTTCAAATAAGAGGTATAGAATATTTGGATTTTAAACTAGATAAGGGTCTTTGTATGGATTAAAGTAGTCACCATGTATGTTGAATCATTTTGGTTATTTTTATGTATCCCTAAAATATAACTCCCCCCATACTCTCCATTGTTTAACTTTGAACATGTAAAATGAAATAATGGAAACCGACATTGTGCTTTCCAACATGCAATTGTTTTGTGCAAGTACTAGAATATATGAAATGAAAAATGAATCTACTCTAAAAACACTTCAAAAGATGTAGACCAAAGTGAATGAGATAGATAATGTATTGGTTTTAAGTTTCATAAACCATATGTATACTCAAACCCACTATGTTTTCTAACCCACAATTATATTGTGCATTTACAGAAAAGAAAACAAATTGCGGACCATGTTAAATACATAAAGGAATTATTCTATAGGATTTCATTTGTAGATAAGAAAACAAATGGAGGAGGTCAAATGTATTCTTGTAAATCTATTTCATGTATACTATGTTGTGCAACCAAACATTTAGGATGATAACATCCCCTACTTACAACATTACTTCATTATAGTTATTCATAGTTCTACATTGCATAGTTCTTTCTAAACATTAGTGTATTGGCTTCACATTTGTGGTTGAACTAATAATTCATATACTCATAATTCATGGAAAATATTTATGACTAATAATTCATAGACTCATAATCATAATGTTTAAGGGGGTTACATTCAATCTAATGAGTTCAAACTAATGTTTGAAATTTAATATTATTGAAACTTTTCTCCAATTTTTGGTTGCAATATATGCATCTTTTATCTTGGCTATATCAAATACTAACATGATAATTCACATTTATTCGAGCCTTTTGATATTGTGTTTCTTTTATTGGTGTAGAGAGCAGACTTAAATAAATAGAAAGTGAGTAGCATGATCAGAGAAGACACTTTATAAAGTGATCTATGTGACTAGAGATGTTATATATCAATTTTTAAAGCTTATGGTTACAATTATGAATCTTTGATTCAAAGCTGTTAATTCAGCTATATAAGTTTGATGTGGATTTTGGATGTCTTAATAGGTGGTACTCTAATTTGGACAAAGGGAGTAGACTTCACACTTGAAAGCATCCACAATATAAAGACATCTTTGCCTAAGATTTGAGAAGAAAATGAGGACTCTAAAAAATGTGGAGAACTCTGGAAGAGTAGTTGCTACTAAAATTGTTGTAAATGCATAAAATATCTCATTATAGAGAATGGATCACTATCATTTAGGATTTTTGTCTTCCTATTAGAGGACCATCTTCCTCATTTCTATGATCTTGAATTGTATAAAATCTTTGGGGATGACAACCCTTCCATGTAGCATAGATTTTTACATCTAATCTATGTAAAGTTGATATTATCAATAGATAAAATTTTCGTGTACAAAATGTTATCCTCTTAAAGAATAGATCAAATGTGTTTTTCCCAATCTACTTTATGTTCTATATCAACATCTAAAAAAATATGAAACCATGGGTGAAAAAATAGAGATAGTCTCAATGTCATGGACTAGTATCCAAAGTATTACAAAAGAAATTGAAATTCTATGTTGGATTCACAAGATAGCGGTAATTTTTAGTTTTATGCATCATCCTCAAAATATAAAAATATGTACTCAAAACATACCTAGATGGTTATAAATCACCTAAACTATTAATAAGATGCATGTATACTTTAACACAGTCTATGTAATAGGTAGGAAATAACATTTGTATTATTGACAAAGTATGTGCCACAAATTTTTGGGTTCTACCAAATTAATGTCATCATCATATGAACAAGGGGTACATCATTAGAATATAGTGACGACACACTATCCCCTATTAATTATTTCCAATGTTAGAAAACAAACTGTCCCCTGTTAGTTATTTCTAGACATCTTACATTCTAATGATGTCCCCTATCCACTTTTCCTACACAGGGGACAGTGTGTTTTCCAACACTGCAAACAATGTGAGCAGTTTTTTGTTCCAATCATATCAAAAAAGTGAAATGTCATTTTTACTGTAACTAAAGAGTTGTTCTAAGACTTGAAGGTGGAATTCATTACATAATTGACAAGGGACAGTGTGTTTTCCAACACTACAAATTCATAAGGAAATAATTGACAAGGGACAGTGTGTTTTCCAACACTACAAATAATGTGAGCATTTTTTTGTTCCCTATTGGAAAACACATTATCCCTTGTTGGAAAACACACTATCCCCTATTGGAAAACACAATTTCCCCTGTTAGTTACTTCTAGACATCTTACATTCTAATGATGTCCCCTGTCCACTTTTCCTACACATGGGACAGTGTGTTTTCCAACACTACAAACAATGTGAGAATTTTTTTGTTCCAATCATATCAAGAAAGTGAAAAACACATTGTCCCCTGTTAGTTATTTCCAATTTTGGAAAACGCATTGTCCCCTATTAGTTATTTCCAATTTTAGAAAGTGGAAAACACATTATCCCCTATGTTTTCCAACACTGCAAATTCATAAGGAAATAATTGACAAGGGACAATGTATTTTCTAACACTGCAAATAATGTGATCATTTTTTTGTTCCCTATTAGAAAACACACTGTCCCCTATTGCAAAACACACTATCCCTTATTAGTTATTTCCAATGTTGGAAAACACACTGTCCCCTGTTGGAAAACACATCATCCCCTGTTGGAAAACACACTGTCCCATGTTAGTTATTTCCAATGTTGGTAAACACATTGTCCCCTATTAGAAAACACATTGTCCTCTGTTAGTTATTTCTAGACATCTTACATTCTAATGATGCCCTTGTCCTTTTTTCCTACACAGGGGACAGTGTGTTTTCCAACACTACAAACAATGTGAGAATTTTTTTGTTCTAATCATATCAAGAAAGTGAAAAACACACTGTCCCCTGTTATTTATTTCCACTATTGGAAAATGCATTGTCCCCTTTTAGTTATTTCCAATGTTGGAAAGTGGAAAATACACTATCCCATGTGTTTTCCAACACTACAAATTCATAAAGAAATAATTGACAAGGGACAGTGTGTTTTCCAACATTGCAAATAATGTGAGCATTTTTTTGTTCCCTATTGGAAAACACACTGTCCCCTGTTGGAAAACACACCATTCCCTATTGGAAAACACATTGTCCCATGTTAGTTATTTTCAATGTTGGAAAACACACTATCCCCTATTAGCTATTTCCAATATTGGAAAACACATTGTCCCCTGTTAGTTATTTCCAATGTTGGAAAACACTCCAAATAATGTGAGAATCTTTTTGTTTCACTCAAATGAATAAAGTGAAATTCCAGTTTTACTGTACCAAATAGTTATTCTAAAATTTTAAGGTGGATTTCATTACATTGTTGGTGTGTACAAATCAAAAACTTTTCATAAGGAAATATCTAAAAAAGGATAGTGTGTTTTCCAACACTCCAATAATGTGAGCATCTTTCATTAGGAAATAATTGAAAGGAGAGTGTGTTTTCCAACACTGGAAATAATGTGAGCATTTTTCATAAGGAAATCATTGACAAAGGACAATGTGTTTTCCAACAATAGAAATAATGTGAGCATTTTTTTATTCCAATCAGTTAAAGAAGTGAAATTCCATTTTTCTTTTACCAAATATTTGTTATAAATTTGAAGGTGGACTTCCTTGTATTCTTGGTGTGTATGCAACAATAAACTTTTTATAAGGATATAATTAACAGGGGACAATATGATACACCCTAATATAGTATATTATGATGATTGCATGGTAAAAGTGAACCTTCAATTGTTTAATTAAACTATTATAGTGTAAATATGGATACATTAATCATTTATAGTTTCATGGAATGGATTAATGTAATGATGATAGATGTTAGGTTTAGGGTTTATGGTTTAAGGTTTAACCTAATTGATTAATGCAACGACGATGATGGATTAACCCAAAGAGAGACATAAATATGGTGTTGAAAGACCTTATAATGAAGAAATTGAAGAAAGAGGAAGTAGTAGTTCATAATGAAATAAAAGAATAGATTAATATTAGATCTAGATGGAGGATGATATGGTAGATTTAGTCAAAAAACCTTCATCATAGAATTAAGATTGTATAGAGAGAGAGAGAAGTAAGGTTTATTCATCATTAGTGCCTCCCTCTTCTATATTATTTAAGATCTGCCTTCTCCTATAGAATTTGATTATTTCAATGTATGGTGCTCATTCTACTAAGATCTATTTTGAAATAGCAAAAGATCTTTGGACTTCAAATCTACTTGAGATTTCAAATGTGAAAACTTCTTTTACAATGGAAACAATGTTTCAATTTCTACTTCAATTCCCTCCCACCCTACCACTCCCTATCTCCCTCCTTGCCTCTTTCTCTCCCTCTATCCCTCCGACCCTACAACTCCCTATCTCACTCCTTCCCTCTTTATCTCCCTCCCTCTATCCCTCCATCCTACCACTTCCTATCTTCATACATCCCCCTCTCTCTCCCTTAGATTAATAAATTTATATTATTCTAAAATTGACCTAATGAATTAATGCAATGATGATATATGTTAGGTTTAGGGTTTAGGGTTCAAGGTTTAACCTAATGGAGAGAGAAATATGGGAAGGAGAGAGATATGTAGTGTTAAGGTGGGAGGGATAGAGGTACACATATAGAGAGGGGATGGGAGAGGTATGCATAGAGAGAGTAAGAGAGAAGGAATGAGTGAGGGAGGGAGAGGGGAGGGAGGGAGGGATAATGTGAGGGGTAGGTGGAGAGATGTTGAATGTCTATGAGGGACAGAGGGAGGGGGAGAGAGGTGAGATAGAGAGAAAGAGAGTAGAGATGGAAGGGGGGAGAGAGAGAGAAGTGAGAGAGGTGATAGATATATGAGATAGAGAGAGAAGTAGAGAGGTGAGGAGGAAGTTGGAGAGATTGAGAGAGGGAAGGAGGGAGGGAGAGAGAAAGAGGTATAGAGTGATAGGTTAGGTAGTGAGAAGTAGAGAGATAAGGTGGGTGAAAGGAGGAGAGAGAGAGGGTGGAGGGAGAGAGAGAGAGGTGAGATAAAGAGAAGTAGAAAGGGAAGGAGAGAGAGGGGGAGATAGAGAAAATTCTAGAGGGAGGGAGGGGGAGATAGATATAAATTCCTTATTTGAGACTTATATAATCTATTGATTATTATATAACCTTGGAGACGATTACCTAGAGGACTTTTCCCTAGTACCTCATACAATAATTCTATTTAGGAGGCAACTGAGTCTTATCAAACTAGAGTGAGAGAGGGAATTACGAAGGGATGGAAAGAGGTTGTGTGGGAAGGATGGATAGAGAGAGGGAAGGAGGGAGATAGGGAGAGGTAGTTACAAAGAGGTGAGGTGAACAAACTAGAGAGAGGGATCTAGGTAGGGTGGGAGAGGTAGAGAGAGGTGGTGAGAGAGAGAGAGGGGAGGGAGAGGTTATCACAATGCTTATGAAGATTTGAAAGTAGTTATTACTAGATCATAATAGAGGGAGGGAGAGAGAGAGGGAAGAAGGGAAATAGGAAGTGGTAGGGTGCTAAGGATAGGAGGGAGAGAAAGAGGGAAGGAGATAGATAGGGATAGGCATAGAGAGTTGTATGGTGTGAGGGATAGAGGGAAGGAGGGAGATAGGGATTGGTAGGGTGGGAGGGAGGGAAGGAGAGGTAGATGGAGAGAGGTTGTGTGTGTGTGTGTGAGGGAGAGAGAAGGGGAAGGAGGGAGATAGGAAGTGGTAGGGTGGGAGGGATAGAAGGACCCAAAATGGACTTAGTGTGAGGGGGAGATATGATGGTTGATTGTGGGAAATAGGCACCCAAAATGGATTTATAAGATGGAGGAAGGATTTAAGGATAATATTTTTGGGTCAATACACTATCTATCTCATTCACTTTGGTCTACTTCTTTAGATTCCTTTTCCATTTCAACTTCTCAAGAGAAGGAAGAATCTCTTAATTCAATACATTATGTGTTATCATTATTCCAAACCATTTGTCACCATCCCCCTCCATTATACCAGCTCAAAAACATTATCCCTATTCGTATCCAAAAACATTATCCCTATCCCTATCCAAAAACATTATCCCTATCCCTCCTTGAAACTATAAATCCAATTTGGGTGCCTATGTCCCATAATCCACCATCACATCTCCCCCCCTACTAAGTCTATTTTGGGTCCTTCTATCCCTCCCACCCTACCACCCCTATCTCCCTACTTCCCTCTCTCCCTCATGCACACCCTTACCTCTCTTCCTACACCTCCCTCTTTCCCTCTCTCTCCCTCCATCCCTCTTTTTGTCTCCTCTCACTCTCTCCCTCTCTGCCTACCTTTCCCTTAATCCATCCCATCCCACCTCTCTACTTCTCTCTACCTACCTCTCCATGTCTCCCTTATTTCCTCTCTCTCCCTTTATCCATCCTATGCTACCTCGCTAGACCTCTCCCTCCCCCATTCCTCTATAATTTTATCTATCATTCCTCTCTCACCATCCCTCGTAACCTTCCTTCAAAGTACACACTTCACATTGTACATATTGCTTCATATAAGAAATTTATCAATGTCAACAACCAACATTTTCTCATTATGCAAAAGAAGACCAAAGTGTGTACTGCTTAATATAAGAAATTTATTCATATAATTAGTAGGGATTTCATAGGTTATCCTTCATAGTAGGTACTACAATATGAAATTACAAAGTGAGGGGAGATAGGGAAAGGAGTGAGGGAAGGGGAGAGATAAGTAGATAGAGAGGGGAAGCTGGGGAGGAGAGATAGGTAGAAAGAGAAGTGGGGCAGGATGTATTGAGGGGAAGATAGGTAGAGAGGGAGAGGATGAGTGGAGATAGAGAGAGGAAGGGAGGTAGGTAGAGCTTGATGTGTTTCTTATTTGAGTTCTTATACATTTAAAATCATGCAAATCATGGAAACATCAAGGGATTTGAATGGTACTGGATACAAATTTTATTTAGTTTTGAATATCATTTTTGTCTAACCTAGATGGTTTATTAATATGGCTAATAATTAAATTAATTTGAATATCATTTTTGTTCAATAATCTTCAAGTTCATTTGTTCCACTCCACTTATAGAATCATCTCACTTTATTTTCTTGCACAATTTTATATGTAGTACAAAACCTCTTGACTTTATCCACTTTTGTGTGTGTTTTTGAGGGAGAGAGAGGGAGAAGGAGGGAGATAAGAAGTGGTAGGTGGGAGATATAGAGGGAGGGAGAGAAAGAGGGAAGGAGGGAGATAGGAATTTGTAGGGTGGGAGGGATAGAAGAACCCAAAATGGACTTGAAAAGAAAAAGGAATCTTCTCTAAAAACAATTGAAAAGAAATAGACCAAAGTGAATGAGATAGATAATATATTGACTGAAGATATTCTTATTGCTCTTGAGAAGTTATGGAAGGTGCATGTGCAGTATGCGCAATGGAAAAATGGAAATGTAGAACTAGAGCAACAAGCACTAGAATGTATGAAATGAAAAAGGAATCTACTCTAAGAACACTTGATAGAATCAACCAAAGTGAATGAGATAGATAATGTATTGAATTTGAAGAGATTGTTGTTGTTCTTGAGAAGTTGAGTCCAAGGAGCTTATGCAATATGTGCAAGGGGAAAATGACAATGCAAAAGTGGATTAAATCAAGAGTTTTGCATTATATATGAATTTGTGCAAGCAAAGAAGGTGAGAGATGATGCTATAATTAGAAATGAACAAATGAACTCAAATATTCTTGAACTTAAGAATTTCATGGAACATATACAATTGGAAATAGATGATAAGGAAAAGGAAAAAATAGATCTAAGTGTAGAAAAAGAGAATCATTTGGGTGGAGAGATGAAATTATTATCTAAAAAGGTAGACAAGTCTTGTAAGGAACTTGTTAAAAAAAACATCTGCATTCTCTAATCATAAGGAAATAGTTGCATTCTCTGCCTCTCTCTGTACTTCTCCTTTGTACTAGATCTTTATCAATACGATCATTGTTTTAAAAAATTCTAGTTGCTCTATCACTTTCTTCTTTAATAATTCATAGCTTCTATATGAAATTTGAATATTTCAAACTCTCATTCACATGCCTTATGAAGACATTTGAGAAAAAATATGAATGATTAATTACGATTATTGCATCAATTACATGGTAGAAAAGAGCCTTCTTCAATTATTTAATTAATCAATTATATTTTAATGTTATCCAATTGTAATTGATAGCTCTATGTATGCATTAATATGTATAAGGCTTAAAAATTACTTGAGCAAGGGGAGTTCTAAGTTTACTCATGCCAATTTTTTGTAAAGAGCATTAGATGTACATGCCCCAGTAGAGGTTACAATACATGGCGTGTTTTGAGTACCATGTGAAGTGCATGTTACAAATCATAGTGTGTTTTGAAGCTTATAATTTTTCATACCCGAACACACCATCATGAAATGATGTTGTTAGTTCAAATAAATATCTAGATTTGTATAGTTATGAATATATTATAACAAATAAGAGGTTTCAAAAATTGTGTTTCAAAACCACTATGTTTATTAACTTGCAATTCACAACGTACCCAACCCATAATTTTTTCAAATTGTGTTTATCTAGGTTTGCATTTTAAATAGCAAGAAAACAATTGTTCCTACTATTGGGTAAATTGGCTATACTTTTCCATAGTAGAGGTTAGAAAACATGGTGTGTTTTGGGTACCATGTGAAGTGTAGGTTACAAATCAAGGTGTGTTTTGGAACCTGCAACTTTTCATACCCAAACACACTATCATGAAATACATTTAAGCATAAGGAAGTTCTTGTGTACTCAAGACACTAGCATGACCTTGGTAAGTCTATGCAAAGAAAAACCATCATACATAAAGGAATTCCTACACACACAAGGTTGAAAGCAACCTTAGTGGGTAATGTCAAGAATAAACAAACAAACATGAGATCTATCAATAAAAGACTACGCCCCATTGTATACCAATCAAAAAAATAAAAAAAATGGGAAGATCTAGGTGGCCATGATGCTATGTGTCAAATCATTAGAAGTTGTAAGGAAACAAATCTCTAAGTTGAAAAGTACATCAACAGTAAAAGAGGATTTGTGAGTTGGATATTCCTCCACCAAAGAGGATATTGGAAGAGAATAAGAATGAATGTTAGCTTGTAAAGTTGCTGATTATTCATTAGATATCCTATTGGATGATCCAAAATGTTGAATCTATGAGATAGAAGTCCATGATGAATCTAACTTTGGGAAAAAGTATATTCAAGGTATGCCATTGAGGCAAGGAAAAGGCAATAGAAATCCAACAACATGGAATTTTAAATCATTTTGAGAAAGCAAATGTTTTCCATGAGTTCGACTTGGAGTTGATTGAATGTGATGGAAACACTAAGGGGGGAAGGTAGAGAATAGATTGACTCAGATTAAATACCTTACCCAACAAAAAGTGTCGATACATTTTCGATTTGGAAGAAATTTTGACTTCTTTGTAAGTCATGATGACAATTAAGTCATGTATTTCATGACCACAAGGATAAAGTATTGGAAATATTTGGAGAAAAATAGTAGTAAGGTCAAGAGTTGTGACATATTATCAAACCATACCTTGCATATATGTTTATTAAAAGTTGCAAAAAAATGATTTCAATATAGTTTGGAAGAACTTATTTCTCTCTATATGTACCTCTATCCCTCCCACCTTACCACTCACTATGTCTCTCCTTCCCCCTCTCTCTCCCTCTCACACACACACAACCTCTCCACTATCTCTCTCTACCTACCCCTCCCTCTCTCCCTAACTCTCTCTATATTCCCTCTATAAACAAGCTACCCCCCTCACCCTCTCCCTATCCCAATTCCTTTATACTTCCCTCTATCACTCCTATCTCACCATCCCTCCTAACCTTACTCTTCCTCATTTTTTCCCTATTCCCTCCTCTCTCTCTTTCCACCTACCCCTCTCTTTTTCACTCCCTTAAATATCCCTTTGTCAAGAGGTTTTGTATTGCATATGAATTTGTGCAAGAAAAGAAAGTTAGAGATGACACTATAATTGGAGTTGAACAAATGAAGTCAAATATTCTTGGACTTAAGAATTATGCAAAACAAATACAATTGGAAATATATGATAAGGAAAACGAAAAATCAACCCTTATCTAAACTGGTAGACAAGTCTTGTAAAAATCAACACTTTATTATTCCTCTTCCCTCTCTACTTTCCCTATCTCCCATCACTCTCTCTACCTACCTATCCCTCTATTCCTTCAACCTTACCTCTCTTAACCTACCTCTCCATGTCTCTCCCCCCCTCCTATCCCTCCATCCCTCTATACGTCTCTCCACCTATGGGAAGAGGAAGGTTAGGAGGGATGGTGAGAGAGGAGCGATATAGTGAAGTATAGAGGAACGCATTTATTCCATGGAATTCCTAAGTTCAATATGGATTTTTAGTTAATACATTTTTTTACCAATGTTGTGGAAATATTTGCATTATAAATGATTAATTGAATAAATTGAATAATGAATTGATGAAACTATAAATTATTAATGTTATCCATATTTACACTATAATTGATTAATTAAACAATCTAAAAAGGCTCTTTTAAATTACCATGTAATTGATGCAATCATCATAATTTTCCTCAAATGTGTTTATAATGCATGTGGATGAGAGTTTGAAATGTTAAAATTCCTTATAGAAGCTATGAATTATTAAAGAAGAATGTGATGGAGCAACTAGAGTTTTTTAAAACAATGATGGTATTGATAAAGATCTAGTACAAAGGAGAAGTCTCTTTAGAAATATATACAAGAATAAATATAAGTGTTATAAATTCATCATAAAAAATGGTAGAAAAGAGAAGTAGAAGGGTATGTGTAGGATCATCATGGAAAAAACAGGCCCTTAAGTGGCAAAAAATTTAGAAAAATCAGAGTTAGGCAACTTGACTTAAAATTTTGAATAAGTTATCTATATTATTTCAAAAATATGTAAGAATAAAATCTATAGCAAATTGAATTTTGTTTCTAAACTAATAGGTTTATAAAAAAAAAAAAAAATTCTATTGAAGGTGAAAATTTGAAATTTCAATGCAGTAGTACTTAAATTTCAGGGAAAAAATAAGAAGTAGGTGTCTGTTTGACCACCCTAACCACAATAAAATGATAATATTTTTTATAATATTTTAGATATAAGTAGCTAGGACTCATGTCCGAATGTGATGAATATTTTTTTGTAATTTTTTTCCAAGTAAATAATTAATTATGATTTTTTTATTACAGCTTTTAAAAATATAAAAACTCATATGTCTGACCACCTTAACTTGGTCAAAACTTCATAAAAATTCAATGTTTTTTTTAAATCCTATAGTATGTGAAGCATAGAATGTGACACATGTTTTGAATTCAAAAAATATGATATCGTTTGAAAGCTATAGATGTTTTTCAATCAACCTATCAATCAGGACTTTAGTCCTAATTCAAATAAATAATGAATAATAAATTTTATTTATTAAATTCAAAGTAAAACATAATTTATATTGGTGGAAATTTGAGAATCCCCTTTAAAAACCCTTTTCATTTCATCAAAATTGGGTAAAAAAAAAGTAGTCAGCCACATACCCTACACATACACATCATATCGCCACATTTTGGCCCATCATGATCCTGCACATACCTAGATAAAGATTGGAAAATTAGAGAGGGAAGGGGAGAGAGAATTAGATAGAGGGGGGAAGTTGGGAAGGAGGGAGATGTAGGTAGAAGGAGAGGTGGGATGGGATGGATTAAGGGAAAGGTAGGTAGAGAGGGATCTAGAGTGAGTGGAGATAGAGATAGGGAGGCATGGAGAGAGAGGGAAAGAGGGAGGTGTAGAAAGAGAGGTAAGGGTGTGTGTAAGGGAGAGAGGGAAGGAGGGAGATAGAGGTGGTAGGGTGGGTAGGATAGAAGGACCCAAAATATACTTAATAGGAGGGGGAGATGTGATGGTGGATTATGGGACATAGGAACCCAAATTGGATTTATAGCTTCAAGGAGGGATAGGGATAATGTTTTTGGATAGCCCGACATCATTAGAATGTAAGATGTCTAGAAATAACTAACATGGGACAGTGTGTTTTCCAACAGGGGAAATAACTAACAGGGGATAGTATGTTTTCCAACAAGGGACGGTGTGTTTTCCAACAAGGGATAGTGTGTTTTCCAACATTGGAAAAAACTAATAGGGGATAGTGTGTTTTCCAACAGTGGAAATAACTAACAAGGGACAGTGTGTTTTCCAAAAATGGATAGTGTGTTTTCCAACATTGGAAAAAGTTAACAAAGGATAGTGTGTTTTCCAACAGGGGACACTATGTTTTCCAATAGGGAATAAAAAATACTCACATTATTTGCAGTGTTGGAAAACACACTGTCCCTTGTCAATTATTTCCTACATTGGGGATAATGTGTTTTCCAACACTACAAACTCGTAAGGAAATAATTGACAAGGGCCAGTGTGTTTTCTAACACTATAAATAATGTGAGCATTTTTTTGTTCCTTGCTGAAAAACACACTATCCCCTATTGGAAAGCACATTACCTATTGGAGAAAACACATTGTCCCTTGTTGGTCCCAATCTAAATTGAAGGTGAACTTCATTACATAAGCTGACAAAGGGACTGAGTGTGAACAACATTGCAAATTCATAGGAAATAAGCTGAGAGGATGAGTGTATTTTTCCAACACTACAAATAATGTGAGAATTTTTGTTCCAATCAAATGAAAATTAGGAAATGTTTTTATCATTACTTAAAGAGTTGTTCTAAAATTTGAAGGTGGACTTCATTAAATTGTTGGTGTGTACGAAACAAAAAAAAATCATAAGGAAATAATTTACAAGGGACAATTTTTTTTTCAACACTGCAAATAATGTGAGCATTTTTTTGTTCCAATCAGACGAAGAAAGTGAAATTTCATTTTTATTGCACCAAATTTTAAGTCCCTTATAATAATTTGAAATAGTTTTCAATATCTTTGAAAGAATTATATCTTCCTCTTCTTGTTCATCCACAACTTGTTCGATAAAGAGTGCATTCTCTAGATTGTTTATTTTTCTTTAAATTTCTTAAACATAACTTTAATCACAAACACAACCAATGTATAAATTATAATCTTTTGAGTTGATAAGTAATACAACGCTCTTCACAATGTGCTACACACAACCTCTCTCCACCTAGCCCTGCCTCTCTCCCTAACTCTCTCTATACCTATCTCTTTTAAATGTGGTGATGATGTTGACTAATGGAATAAAAGAAAAGTTTCACTTGTATGATGATGTCTAGAGATAAGATGGATGGTCCTCATATCCTACCTATCTACTTGTGCTCCTTACCTCTCTATCTATCTCGACCTCACACACATAACCTCTCTCCACCTACCCTTCACTCTCTCCCCAACTCTCTTTATACCTACCTCACCTGCCTTACCTCTCTCTACCTACACCTCCTTCCATACCTCTTTCCCTCCCTCCCTCTCTCTATCTCCACTCACCCTCTCCCTATCTACCTACCCTTCCCTCAATACATCCCGCTCTACTCTCTTTCTCTCTATCTCACCTCTCTCTCCCTCCCTCTCTCCTTCACACACATTCAACCTCTCTCCACCTACCCCTCACATTATCCCTCTCTCCCTCCCCCTCTCCCTCCCTCTCAATCTCTTTATGCATACCTCTCCCATCCCCTCTCTATATGTGTACCTCTATTGCTCCCACCTTAACACTACATATCTCTCTCCTTCATCTATTTCTCTCTCCATTAGGTTAAACTTTAAACCCTAAACCCTAAATCTAACATATATCATCATTGCATTAATTCGTTAGGTTAATTTTAGGCTAATATAAATTTATTAATCTAAGGGAGAGAGAGGGGGATGTAGGGAGATAGGAAGTGTTAGGGTGGGAGGGATAGAGGGAGGGAGAGAAAGAGGGAAGGAGTGAGATAGGGAGTTGTAAGGTGGGATGGATAAAGGGAGAGAAAGATGCAAGGAGGGAGTGGTAGGGTGGGAGGGAATTGAAGTAGAAATTGCAACATTGTTGTCATTGCAAAAGAATTTTTCACATTTGAAATCTCAAGTAGAGTTGAAGTCCTAAGATCTTTCTCTATTTCAAAATAGATCTCACTAGAATTCAAGCACCATACATTGAAATAATCAAATTCTATAGGAGAAGGCATCTTAAATAATATAGGAGAAGGAGGCACTAATGATGAATCAACCTTACTTATCTCTCTCTCTCTATACAACCTTAATTCTATGATGAAGGTTGTTTCACTACATCTACCATATCATCCTCCATCTATCTAATATTCATCTATTATTTTATTTCATTATGAACTACTACTTCCTCTTTCTTCAATTTCTTCATTATAAGGTCTTTCAACACCATCTTTATGTCTCTCTTTGGGTTAATCCATCATCATCATTGCATTAATCCATTAGGTTAAACCTTAAACCTTAAACCCTAAACCTAACATATATCATCATTGCATAATCCATTGCATGAAACTATAAATGATTAATGTTATCCATATTTACACTATAATTGATTAATTGAACAATTGAAGGATCACTTTTACCATGTAATTGATGCAATCATCATAATTAATCATTCAAAATTTTCCTCAAATGTGTTTATAAGGCATGTGGATGAGAGTTTGAAATATTCAAATGCCTTATAAAAGCTATGAATTATTAAAGAAGAAAGTGATAGAGCAACTAGAGTTTTTTTAAACAGTGATGGTATCGATAAAGAACTAGTACAAAGGAGAAGTCTCTTTAGAAATATATACAAGACTAAATATAAGTGTTATAAATTCAAACAATGGTAGTAAATATATTTTAGCACCAAAAGAGATGGTTGATAAGTTAAAATTGAAAAGGTTAGAATATCCAAGTCCATATAAAATTTCACAATTGTAGAAATAACATAAGGTACTAGTCAGTGAGCAAGGGAGGGAGATATAGATTTGAAAAGTAGTTATCACTAGATTATAATAGAGGGAGGGAGAGATAAATTTGAAAAGTAGTTATCTACCTCTCCCTCCCCCCTCTCTCTCTCACAAGATCTCTCTCTTTATACCTCTCCCACCCTACCTTTGTATTTAGATTTACCTACATCTCTCTTTATTCCTTGCACCTTACCTCTATGTACCTACACACCTCTCCCTCCCTCCCTCTCTCTATCTGCACTCACCCTCTCCCTCTTGACCTACCTTTCCGTCAATCCATCCCACCCACCTCTATTTCTACCTACCTCTCTGTCCTTCCCAACTTCCCCCCTCCATCTACTTCTATTTCCTCTTCCCTCTCTACTTTCCCTATCTCCCATCACTCTCTCTACCTACCTATCCCTCTATTCCTTCAACCTTACCTCTCTTTACCTACCTCTCCATGTCTCTCCCTCCCCCTATCCCTCTATCCCTCTATACCTCTATTCCTAAGAGGATGGATTAAGGGGATATACAAGATCCTTGACTTAAATTATGTGTCATGTGAGAAAAATAGTTTTATAAATAGGGGATGGATTAAACGAGTACATAATTTTAGATAAGGGGTATTAAATATTTGGATTTTAAACTAGATAAGGGTCTTTGTATGGATTAAAGTAGTCACCATGTATGTTGTATCAATTTGGTTATTTTTATGTATCCCTAAACTATAACCCCCCCATACTCTCCATTGTTTAACTTTGAACATGTAAAATGAAATAATGGAAACTGACATTGTGTTTTCCAGCATGCAATTATTTTGTGCAAGTACTAGAATATATGAAATGAAAAAGGAATCTACTCTAAAAATACTTCAAAAGATGTAGACCAAAGTGAATGAGATAGATAATGTATTGGTTTCAAGTTTCATAAACCAATTATTCTTGACCTCCCTCAATACTTGAATTTATACTTGATATTCAACATATAACTCAAGCCATATTTCCCCCCTTTATCATATTTCACAACTATCCAACATCCTAAAAAATAAACCTAAAACATTCAAAAATAAAATCAAGGGACATAATTGACACCATTACCACTAATATTGACCATAATTCCCATAAACTTGTTTAGGAAATCAAGATTGGACAATATACAAATCAAACTAATTGGCACACTCTTTAGAAAATATAGACATACTTTCCTTAAATTACTATTGATGAAATGCATATTATTCTAATTAAGAGGGACCAAATTATTTCAATATCTAGCCTCATACACCCTCTTTAGAAATTATTATTATTCTTGATTACCATTAAGGTATGGTAGTGAAATTATTATTCTATTTTTTTTATCATGTATTAAGGTCTCAACGATCATCCTCATAAGTTCTTTAGAGTCTAAATAAGAAATGGATTCACCCTAAATCCTATGCAATGGAAAAATGTATTCCTATCCTTGTTGATGTGTGAGTAAATCTATTTGATATAGAATTTTACCTTTATGTAATACCCCTCCGTTTTGTGTTCTGGTTGGACAGTGTGTCCGTGTTTGCTTTGATGTGTTTTTGGTTATTGAGATGCTATATCATGTGTGTGCGATTTGATCGATAATTATAGAGCAATAGTTTATTGGTGTGATGTGATGTACCTTATCTGATGCTTTATTTGACATGTTTTTGAATTCATGTTTCTTGTTTGGGTTTTAAGTAATCCCAGTCTCATAACCTTAGAGGTTGTTGGCAATGGGTAGTGATCTTGAATGTTATTTGTAATTAAACAAAAAAAAAAATAGTACGTTTGAGTAGTATATTGCAACTTCCTCTAGGGTTGTAGTCAAACCTTGGGTAAAGGACCTAAGTCCCCAAGTTGCATTCATAATCATGGAAAATGTATAATAGGAATAGAAAATTGTGTTGCAGTAAGTAAAAGTTTAGAGAAAAGGAATTAGTGAAACCATTGCATGTTACTGATAATTGCATAATAGGTGCATCTTGTTGGTGAGGCCTATAGTCCCCAACTTTGTTGTTGAGTCTTAAGAAATCATGTAGATGTTAAATTATTGTACCTTGATTCAAAATGCAAAATGTTAAATGAATTTTGAAGTGTTAATCTTGCAAACCTTGTCTTGAGTAAACATTGTAATGATATTG